>VUQK01015114.1:16154-26487 GCA_015106715.1 Bujurquina vittata
TTTTTTAAACCAATTTTGGCTTGGTGTTTTTTTGTTTTTCGTTTCAGAGCAACTTCCTCTCTAGCTTTTTTTTTTTTTTTGCATGTCTGCTACTCATAATTTGCATTGCATCCATTACGCAGACAATAAAACTTGATTTAAGTTTTGTTTGCTTATTCAGTTGGTAAGAATCAGATCAGAGATTTGATCCTTTGGCTCCCTGCACCGGATCTTTGCTAAATATCATCAGATGACAGACATATGCCTCCTGAGGCATTGCTGTCAGCCTTCCTTAAATGCAAATTTATGTTGCTACCTGCAGAAAAAGGGTTCAGAGTTGCTCTCACAACTGCTGACAGTCTGATCTCACAAGACATGCTCCACTTTCTGCTCTCAGTGACCCTGTTGTGGGATTGTCTCATTAAGAGTGTTTTTAGAGCTATTTTTAGATAGCAGCAGAGACACTTTCACATTTCTTCAAACACTTAGAAGTTTTCTAGGTCTTCTAAGACACTTGGTGTTTTGCTTTTTTTAAAGGATTAACAGCTGAATTCCTGCCACTGATACTTCAGGTCAGCTCTCTTTGAATTTACTCCTCTTTATAGATTGAAATACTTGACTGGGCGTTCCAAACTGGCCGGAGAGAAAGCCTTCCCATTGTCAAACAGCCAACATTCTCAACATATTTCCACGGTGCTGTAATGATGAATACATGACTATAAAAAGTTCACTAGTGTACCTGATGAACTGTAACGCAATCCCTTCCCTTCTTGCACGTCAGTGGCTGTACGGCAAATTTCCTGGCACTGCTGTGAAGTTTATAACTTTAGCTGAACAGAGCTGAATGGGAATAATGCCATAATTCACTGATTAATACGTGCAGAGTTGAGCTTCATGTTTGATTCTGTCCAGATAGAGCTGAGAAAATTTAATTAGGCTTGTCTAATATGAAAGAGATGAATGTTTTAATTCACGTTCTCTTTGAAAAACCCCATTTAGCCAATCCTGAAAAGTGCTTATCCTCACACTGTTAGTGCCAACTGTTTTAATGTGGCTTGTTCAGGTGACCTTTTTTCAAGTGCACTGGATGATTTATTGTAAATCCTGAAAGGTTTTGTTTATCTCACAGTTAGCTATCTAGTCATATTTCGTGACTGCTGAGGTACAACACTGTTGTACACTTCAAAACATCAATTTGTAGCATACTGCTACCGCTGTAAGAATCTCTAAGGATGATCGATCGTCAGGATGTTAACATTTCAACCTTCTCCTTCCTTTCCTGCAGGTTAAGAGCTGTGGCTCTGTTAAAGACAGTGTCAGTGTGGGCCACAGTTACACTGTGGTAGGTAGGTCGTCCATGGCACAGGTCCTCAATGGAGACATGATGCCCGATGCCTGCTTCCCGAAACAGGAGAGGAGGGAAGTGGAGAACGGAATTCCCAGAGACCCTTCCTCCTGTTGGGCGGAGGACAGCTCCCAGGGTCAGAGTCTGAGTCCATCCCAAGAGAACGGATTCCTGCCCAGCCGGGAAGAGGAGGACTTGGAGAAAGACAAGGATGACAGCCTGATGACACCACACAAGAAACGAGGGAGGCGGAAACTGGAGCGCCCAACGAAATGTAAGGTTTTTCACTATCTTTTGATCAGCTCTGTGTAGCTCTAGGAGGAAAGTCATGTGCGTGTGACAAGTGCAAGCTGTTGAGTAATGAACTGTAAATGGATGTCAGACTAAGTGGGTCAGCTCCACACACGGAGTAATGGAACTGATGCTGCCAGGATTAGTAACACTAGGCTAAAAGAGTTGTCTTCATGCTGCTGCACAGTCTGCAAAGTGAATCAGTGATCATGTTTTTACTGTTACCATTTATGCTACACATGGTACACAGAATGTTATGCTTATGTACTTATTTTGTTTCAGTGTGGGCCACCCAATGCTTTCAGTATGCGCAAGCAGTTGACATTTAAAAGCTCAGCATGCACCCTAAGACCTAAATGAAATTGCAGCTGTAATAAAAAAGAAAGGAAGAATTACCAAATAATGTAGTGAAAATGAAAGTGGATCACTTGATATGTATTATGTTATCCTGTAAGTTAATAACAGCATCCCGTTTTATTAGGATATAAAAGAATACAAATTTAATTTCCCCCAAAGGATTTGACTTATCGAGCAGTGCATTAAAACATCAAAATGACGGCTGCATGTATCAGCAGCTCTGACGGTATGAATTCACAAAATAATCTTGAAGAAAACACTTTATTAAAAATTTAGGGGAAAATGTCCAGATGTTTAGCTTTTTAATAAGACAAGAACAGACTCTGATCCCAGTGTGCAGTTTTAGATTAAGGAAGCAATTATTTATTAATCATTTTTTCTAATCATTTTTCCACGCACAAAACGTTTCTGCTTCCAGCTCCTCGAGTGTGAACGTTTGATGTGCTTACCAAACTTTGGGAGGTAAAACTTAGCAGACAAAAGGATGGGGCGTGTAATTTATTACCCTAATTATGTTCATTTTCCAAATAAGGTCACGTAAACAGTTAAAATGACAGGGATTAAATCATTTACAGTGGAGAGATGCAAGGAAATTAGGACAAAAAGAAATACCGTCTATGTCGTACTGCGGAGTGCCACAAATATTTATTTTTGCTGAAATAATTATGAGAAATACAATCTGTTTGCAGCCTTATAATAAAATTGCATAGATAAGATTTTCATTTTATTCCACCAAATCAACACCAGTTGCAGTGCAGCAGGAGGTAAGACAAGAATTAAAGGTGATGTAAATCAGAAGGGCATTGTTGTCAGACAATACTGCTGACGGGTAGGTTTTAGGCCAAGATGGAGATTAACCATATCACTTAGCCCCCCCAACACACAGCACACATGCACTCCATTTTTTGTCCTATCCCTCACTCAGCCACGTGCCTCTCCTGCCCCACTCTCAGCCACAGACACACTGGCTATGACCTTGATGAGGAGTGCAATAAATAAATCGAGGGGAGGAGCAACTTCTCTCCTGGCAACGGGCCTCCGTTGGGAGCTGGCAGGTCTCTGTTGTGGCCACCTCCCCGTCGGGGGTCCTGCCAGGTGGATGGCGTTGTGCCCAGAGCTCTTTACAAACTAAGTCTGCACTCTGTATACACCTGATCTGTGCTTCTAGGATCTGTTACTTCACTTCCAAGCAAAAGACAGGAATATCAGTGTTGGCTGCAGGTGTAAAAGGCTGAGTTCTTAAAGCTGAGTCTAATGCTGCTCGCTATAAGCTTGGGACACAGATGGCATGGAAATCTGAATTCCACATTTCTATCTTGAAGATGGTAATTTTGTGATAAATAATAAAAGTGTTTAAAGCCATCCATCCTTTTTCTTCCTCTCATTCAATTCACGGTCGTGGGGGGAGCTGCAGCCTGTCTCAGTTGTCATACACCCAGGGTACACCCTGGACAGGTCTCCAATTTGCTGCAGGGCCCACACAGAGAGACAATTCAATTCAATTCAGTTTATTTTTATATTGTATATTTGTATATATAATCATGACAACAGTCGCCTCAAGGTGTTTTATATTTTAAGGTATAGACCCTACATAATAGAGAGAAACCCCCAACAATCAGACTATTCCCCTATGAGCAAGCACTTGGCAAATGTGGGAAGGAAAAATCCTCTTTTAACAGGAAAGAAATCTCCAGCATAACCAGGCTCAGAGAGGGGCAGCCATCTGCTGCAGCCAGTTGGGGTTGAGAGGAAAGAGGAGAGAGCAGAGTAAAATAGGACAAAAGACACACTGTGGAAGAGAGCCACCCACCCACGCTCACGTCCACGGCTGATTTATTGTCACCAATTAACCCAGAATGTGCAAACTCCACAAAGAAATGTCTCAGCTTGGATTCAAATCCAGGGCCTTATTGTTGTGAGGTGCCAGTGCTAACCACTGCACCACTGTGTCACCTAAGATGATAATTTTTGCTGCAAAAAGCAACAACAATCCGAGCACCAACATCAACATTTTAATCAAAATGAACTGGCTGTATCTATTTTTTTGTAACCTGCAGACCCTTTTTTTATGATACTGCCCCTTGGTGACAATAATAAGCTGCAACTTATAAAGGCCTGTCTGCAAAAATGTGCAGGCTCTGCGTAGCACCACTGCAGAAACACGTTTTCCCCTTTAGTCTTGACTGATCGGCACAGTCTAGTACTTTGCTTCATGTTTCAGCCCTGGCAGCACCTAATTTTTACAAGGAGGCAGGCTACGTAAAGTTAAATTAAATTTAATAAAATAAAATTAATTTAATAAAATTAAAAGTAATTAAAGGAGCACTCAACCAGTCTAGCACAAGAAGAATTTTACTGTCAGAGGAAATATTGCTCATGTGCAGGTACTCAAAAAAAATGATGAACCTGAAGTTGAAACCAGTGAAAAAGTGCAACTTTAAAACCCTGGTAAGATATACGTCATTAGAAAGATTAGTCAACTATATCAGGAATCCTGCAATGTGCTACATCAGAAAATGATCACCAGCTTTGTAAATTCTACTGTTTCAATGAAAAAATATGCTTGGCATTATTTTTTAAACATGGCCACATAAAGAATTTAAGAATCTCTAAAAAATTTTAAATGATCGTCAGCGCTGACCACTTTTGATGAACCCTGTGCAGTCATGATTTAAAGTGAAGTGCTAAATGTGTGCTAAAAAGAAAGATCACAGCAAAGTTTCACTCCCAAGATAAGGCCAGTAATTGACATGTCACCCGCTTTTTCAGACAGAGGAACTAGGTAGTCTGATTAAGCACCGTTAGCCACAAAGTCAAACAAACAGCTTCCACGTTCAGATACTGAGATTAGAGGTTTGCAAGCTCTTCTAAATCTGCAGCAAATGGGACATGGCTGCAGGTGTGCATCAGCAGCTACGTGTGATGATAGTGCAGAAAGTTTCCTTCAGATTTGAAGAGGTTTTGTTTTTTTTATGTAACATGGAGAAAGGACAGTAACATTAAAAATACATGCAAGGGCATATTAAGGCTGTAACTAAACATTTGAAAAGTGTTGGTATATCCTTCTTGGAGAGGAGAGACCTCGGTGGGGGCACTGTGGTCGATCGATAGTCAGCTAAACAGGGTTTCTGTTATCCATCTGGAGGGTACAGGAAGGACTTTAGTTCCAGCAGGAGTTGAACTGAGCTACAGCAATACTAGAGTTGGAACCCACTCAAACTGGCAAGGTATACTCTCTGTGGGCAACATTAGCCAGCTCCTCATGCAAACCCACTGACCTTGGCAGTCTGCATGCCTCACCGATTTGTTATATAGTCACTTATTCCCGATGAGGACAAGGAGATGGTGGGGGGGCGGCAAGCTCAGCCACACATGGAACCAACTTGAAGAGGCTGCTAAGAGAGCAGACTATTGTTTGGACAGGTTTGTAGGGTACTTCACTAACAAGCCAGTGTTGGCTGTGCAGAAAACATGCCATCAAAAGTCGTCCTTAACCTCTCAGTACTCAAGTGTTATGATAGTGTTTTGGCTTTAAAACAGCAGATGGTTATGTGTACTCAGGCTGTGTCATCATGCTAATTCAGGCCACAGCTGCCGTAATGATGTGTGTACGCTGAGCTGGTGTAATATCATTGAGCCGGGACACTTTTAGAAACACGTGCTTTCATTCAAATTAAACGTAGTGAAAGTAATACCTGAGATGTTGGTTTGAGCTTCTGTGATGAAGCTGATTTTGGCTTGCTTATCAATGTTTCTGCTGCCGCAGTGGCTGCAAAACATTCCATAAATCATGAATCCGTGCTGCCAGTCTAGTGTTTCAGTTGGGTGATATCCATGCTCGCAGGCTAACCTCTCACTGCTCCGTTGAACACAGGCAAACAATGCCTTTTAAGAATGAATAACATGCCGTTGTTGGTGTGCACCCCCCTAGACTTTAAATCATGGCCAAGTTAATGGGAAATCCCAACTGGAGCTTTTACTGTGTTTGAAACATTTTTATTAGACTGCGGTTTCAGTACACATTTCAGCAAATATTTTCAGTGCCATTTTTGACAGCTGTACCCTGCTGCTGTACTGCTCACTTATCGTTTCACAACTTCCTCTGTACAGAGAGGCATTTTCTTTCCTGTGCAACACTGGCCTTTCTGGTAGTGTTTAAGAGGTTTGAACTGTAAGAAAATACCAGTGGTGGGTGTAACATGATTATTTCATGTAATCATGAATATTTTTATAGATGTTTAAAAAGAAGACTAGAATTTACCAATAGTAATGTCGGTTTTGTTGTTGTTGGGTTTTTTTTAAACCAAAGTGCCATAAATACACTGGTTAGAGCTTTTCCAATATGAATATTTGCTCATTTGTTGGCAAAAATAGCATCCTAAAAACATTTTTATTAATATATTAGAAACATATCAGGACAGTTAATAGATACTGGAATGACTGCAGTTGTTAGATTTACTCAACCATTTAAAATCTAAAAAAAATGCTTGACAGTTTTCTTGGTTACATTGATCTTTATTACAATGTTATTACTGTACCTGGTTACAGTGAATCTGGGGCAAAAAATTCTGACAGTGTCTAAAATTTAGGAAATTTCTGGCATATCTGCAAGAATTGCAGTATGAAGAGTGACTCCATTACACGTTGGTCAAGTAGCAAAGTCATTCTTCATACCACAATTGTTGCTGGAGCTTCAACCTCATTAGTTTCTAATTTAGAAAAACCTTCTCAAAATGTATCTGCTGCAACAACCTATGTCATCCAACCAACCAGCAGCAATGCACCATGAAATGATGGGCCTCAATGGCATCAGTGGAGATAAAATGTGCTAAGCCAAATGATTACACCACCCAGAAAGAAAAAAATAGTTGAGTTGTGACAGCAGAAGCTTATTTGTATGCTGTGTCCCCCTTTCTCAAAATTGTACTTAGCTAGGGTGCTTGAATGAGCTTTGTAGTAAACAAAGTAGGAAAACTATTTTCGCTTCCAAATAATGCAGGCAAGTACTGGCTTTTGTGTCTCTTCACTACATACCTCTGTCTCCATCTACACAAGACAACTGCAGCAAGATGAGACTCATGTGTTGATCCAGTTCAGGCTTTGGAGATTGGCAGGGAGATTATATGCAGCCCCAGAGTCGCAGAAGTGAAGCAGTGTGCTGTTGCCTTTAAAGCTCGCTGTCAGCAGTGAGGGAGGGGCCATGTTAATGGTAGCCAGCTGTGTTTCTCATGAAGGGGGGATATCAGGTCAGAAATACAACATTTGCAAGTAATCCTGGCCACCCTCCATCTTCATCATAATCTGGGCAGCCACTCCAAACCCTCTGGGTTGCATCAAACACTCATATGGCACCTGAGCACACGAGCCCCTGTGATTCCAGACAATTGTGAACTCTGAGCACGCATAAGGACTTTCCCTGAGCTAGTATGTTTCAGCAGTTTATTAACTTGACTTTAATTTGATCAAACACATAATTTATGGGGTGAAATGGAGGGTCTGATTAATAAATGTATAATACGGTTTATTGATGGATGAGAGATCACTTCAGCTCAACACTGATGCAAGGAAAACCGATGCCAGCTCCGTCTCTCTTATGAATGATTCAGGCCATCCATTGTGTCACTGTCTTTTCTCTAGATGTGGAGCACAAGGAGGACGACGGGAGTGATGCAGTCAAGACCGAGGTAAGATTTCTGCCCTGTCGTGTCTTTATTTTTTGGCTGATGTAACTCTTGAGGTGTTTGTCAGACTTTGCAGAGGTATAGTTTTCTTTTTGGGGGAGGGGGGGGTGAATTACTTTTCCTGTCTCAAACCAGAAATCAAATCAGTTGGCATCTAGCTTGAACATGGCATGGCATTTTTTTTTCTTTTTTAAAAATGTGACACTATTCCTTTCAGTCTATCCATAAACCTTTTGCTGCGTGCCCTCCCATAAATGTAGCAAAGAAGCCTGGACTGTATCAGTACTATTGCACAACCTTTGGACTTGTGAAAGAAATGGTACCTAATGGTGTATAAATTTGAAATATCAAATACACTTGGGAGCTTCTCATATTAGTCAGTACTGTTGGCCTCGAGTCTGTTACCAGGGAGTTGTGATTATACATGGTGACATCACTTCTTCCTGCCTGACCAATCACCAGCATGTGAGACATTGGGTTTTTTTTTTTAGCAATGTAGATAATCCCATCATTTTAATTTTATTATTACCCAATTGTTACCTAAACTCTTAATTTGCAGGTTGTAGCGACAGATCAAAACTTTTACTACAAATCTGGATCCTTCCTTCTGAGAGAAACTCTCAGAAGAAGAATCAAAAAGAAATAGCTAACTTTTTTTTTTTTTGAACACCTTAAACAGGGAGGTCGAGGCAGGCTGCGAAGGGGAGTTGGTTGGGAGATCAGCCTTCGTCAGAGGCCCATGCCCAGAATAACCTTCCAGGCTGGTGACCCTTATTACATTAGCAAGCGGACCAGAGAGGAGTGGCTGGCCAAGTGGAAGATGGAGGTGAGTACCCCAGCTCTGTCCCAGCCACCACAGACAGCAGGATGAGTGACAGGCGTTGACTAAAGCTGCCAGGGTAAAAGATAGAGCTCGTAGTGCATTCAAAGCCAAGTGTATTTGATGGGTCATTTGATATCTCATGAAGGTACCATTTATTTCAGTGGATTTCCAGGGTATACTGGCTCAGTAGGCTTCTGTGTCTCCTGGCTTAGCTCTTGTCTCTTGTGTTGGCAGAGAAGAAATCACGCACAGCTGTGTAAATCACATCAATTTGATGCCTTGATATGATTCATACTTCCTGGATGAAAATGAGTTAAATTTAGATTTGTATCATTGTGACGTTTGGTGTGTTGATGCTGTGCTGAAAAGTCAATGCAAACTGCTAAAGAGCAGATTTTCTCTGACTTTGTTAATATGGAGTGTAGCTTAATTATTTAGATTGTCCAATAAGAGTAAGATTTTGACAGTTTTCTCAGATGCTTATGTACAGCGCACAGAGGTTTATAATTTAATGAGAAAAGATTTGGGATTCATTGTCACCATATTAACCCAGCATTCTTTCTGTTTATTCATTCATATATAAACAAATAGTGTATTAGAGATATACTGAAATTAGGAAAGGTTTCTAGCAGTATAATTACAGGGTTGTAACAACTTGATGTGACGACATTGTCTGGCTACCCACCATCTGCGCAGGTGCGCTGTGTACTCTGCTATATGTGCTGCACAAAGTATTGTAGGCAATAGAGTCAGAGCTCAACTGCTGGACAAACATCAGCCAACCGTACTGCTTTGAAAAGTAATGAGAGTAGCAATCATTTCATCTTTCAGCCCAAGAGTCACAGAGCAAACTTAATGTTATTTATATGGCACTAAAATATAACAGCAGTCGCCTCAAGGTGCATTATATTTTAAAGTAAAGCGCCAACAATGTTGCCTTATGAGCAAGCACTTGGTGATGGTGGGGAGGGAGGGGCAGCCATCTACCATAATGGGATGGGGGTGAGGGGAAAGAGAAGAGAAGAGGGAAAAATGAGAACCGAGAAAAAAGGACAAAATACAAACTATGGGAGAAAGAAATTGAATTTGCACATTTACAAAATTTAATAGTGTAGTAATATATGATGGGGACTGATGGTTGAAGGCTTTGTACGTCAGAATAAGGATTTCAAATTCAATTCTGGATTTAACAGGGAGCCAGTAAAGAGAAATTAAAATAGGACAAATATGATCTCTTTTTGTGGTCTTTGATAGTACTCTTGCTGGATCAAAGAGCATTTGCAAACCAGGAATTTGTACTTGGACATGTCTAATGTTTCTGTTGGATGATGTTGCATTATGGTACAGCTGGCCTTTTTTTTCTTATTTTTGCCAGAACTTGAAGTGGTTGCTTCCAAACAAATGAGGGGATTTTTACACAGCTATCATGAAGACCCGAATGCTACCTTTATGCCAACAGATTTAAGACTTTATATTTAGAATATCTATCATCTATGAATTCATCCATTTTTCACATTGCTTACTTACTCCTGATAGTAATATGGCGGTGTGCACCTTCATCTGTTACATAATGGGGAGTCTTCCATTTCTTCTGCTTCACTGTCTGGCTCTCTTCTCCTCTGGGCCATAAAAGTGTCTCCAGAGAGAAAATATTACCAAATTAGCAGAACATGCCAGGTTCCTGCAAGTGACTTGTCATAAAATACAAAGCAAGTGGGCAGTTCACTTTTTCAAAACCGAGGTGGGTTCTCTTGAAGAAGTAGCTGTACAAGTCAGGGATTTAAGGGGATTTGCAAGATGCAAATTCTGAATGTACCTGCCCCCCCCCCCCCCCCCCCCCCCCCCCATTTTATTTCC
>VUQK01015114.1:26507-42055 GCA_015106715.1 Bujurquina vittata
AGATCTGTACACTCCCCGCCCCCCCCCCCCCCCCCCCTTTCCCCATTTTTCTTATCTGGCTTATTGCAAGCTTTGAACTCATTTGCATAAAGGGTGATTTGTTTTGACACGAAAGCTTGATATGATTCATATCCCTCAATTTTAGTTCTGCTCTTGCTACAAAGACCTTTGCTGTTGCATACTTGTGCAACACGGACGATATGGTGTTGAAAGGCTGTCTTGCACTTTCTCCAGGATCTCTGTTTGTTTCATTTGCCTTGTGTTACAGTGGACTTCTCCTCTCTCCCTCTCCTTTTCCCTCCTCCATTCTTCCACGGACCCCTCCCCCAGCTATGGAAATGAACTCTGTGCTATGGATATGAGGGTGAAGATGAGGTTTGCAGCAAATTTCCAACCCTGCTTGCAAGACAGCCTCTTGGCTCGTTGCCAACATTTTGCAAGTCCTCTCTAGCCAACCAGAGTTCCTGTCGGCAATCACCTGACCCTGAATTCCCAGACAAAGAAATGTTCATGCTTTCTTTTTTTAAGCGATCTCTCCTACCCCAAGAGTGGGGGTGGAAAAAAAACTCTAGCCCCACACTGGATTATGAGGGTTGCACGCTGGCGTGTATGGGTATGTGCACTGCATTGTTTGTTTGATAACACTGGGGGATAGTATGCATGTCTGATTAGCCTGCTTACAGCGAGGGGAATATGCTGACTTCAGGTATTTCCACGAGAATTGTTGTGGACCATCTGCTCTGTACGGCTTAAAGGGAAATGTCTCTTTAAAAAGGGAGAGGGAGCAGGCAGCTTTAGCCGTGTTTGGGAAAAAAGTTGCTTGCATGAAAAAAGTTTTTCCCGTGGGGTGAATACTTGCTCAAACTATTTCCTGCTTCAGAGCAGCAGCTAGAAATGTCAGAATAGCATTGTTTTTAGAGGTAAAGTATATTCAACTGAAAAAAATGCTGTTTTTTCAGAGCCGGTATACTTCACCTTACATAACATGCAACTAGGAAAAGGGTGAAGTTGTTGTGTAGGCCTCAAAGCCCTTTCCTTCCTATCTTTGTGCACTTTGTTCTGTTTGACTCCTAAAATAGATTACTGTAACAACAGTAACTCCATTAAGTAGAAAGAATTTTAGAGGCTTTAGAGACTCTTTGGGGAGCTTTTTTAATAACTCTACTTGTGTATTAATGGAGAACTCTGTAATATTCCTAATTAGCTCTTAAAAGGATGCAATACAATGAAAAACAGATGGCCTTTTTTTTTCTTTTTCTTTTTTTTTTTTGGCGTGACCCCCCCACCCCATCTGGAAGGCCACTCATGAAATACACAGCCTTTGTAGGGATCTGTGCTAAAATCGACCTAATGAAAGCAGTGGCCGCAGAACCCGATACTTGTGCATTTCTGCACAGTAGTTCCACCTTAAAGGTTTCTCAAGGTTTAGGCTCAGATTGTGCTTCACTTGGAGTTCACTACACCTGTTGTGACTTAGGGTTTTATTATTTCTCCACAGTTCTACTCAGCGGATAAGCTTAGGTCTTTGCACAGAAGACACATCTCACTACATTATCCATCACACGGTCGCACAAATGAGTCCCCGCTGTGCCTCCCCTGCCTGTTGTGCATGACAGACTATTCCATTCAAAGGTCAAACCCTTTTGTGTTTTTTTTTAAAGGCTCAGTGTCATTTTTGTGACAGTGTATTCCGTCTAATGTTTAGCATACCCGACTGTTTTGATTAAATGGCATCTTTCCTAAAGCTTTAACACATTTCTCTCTGCTATCAGCTGTGACTTTTGTCTTTGTAGCTGGATCATATTCATTTTTATGTGCACGACTGTGTTTCATCTCTGCAGCTGCACTTCTAAGTGTTTGGCCCTTTAATACTGAGACAACTCTAACTTGTAAAGTTAACAACCATATAATAAGACAGTTGTTGACTGCAGCTACACAGTAAAAGTGACCTTTTTGCTAGCAAGTGCAGCCAGATTTGATAGTAAAGTATCATCTGGACACCCCAGAGACCCATATCACTTCTCTTTTTTTCCCCTCCCTCTCAGTGCACTCTGTCACCCCTTGAGCCCTCAGGGTATCATGCTGCACAGCCTCTAAGTCAGATTATCCCTTATTGTGCGTCCAACATGTCTCCACAGTCCGCCAGGGGCTTGTAGAGCTTCTGTTTTCTCTCTGTTCATAACAAAGTACTATCACTGGAAGCCTAGTCTTCCGTTGTATTTATATTTAACATAGTTTTTTTTTTAGGGGGTGGGGGGTTGTGTATATGTTTTCAGCACATTTATTTTGCAGTGTTTTTACAACTACAGCATGTCTGCCGTCATTTTTGGTATTTGTGTTCAGCACGGCGTGACAGCGGATATAAAGTGGTGGTATTTCTGAGCTGTCAGTGACGGGCAGGCGTGTGTAAGTGATAAAGACCGCATTGTGTCTCTGCTACCTCCTTTCGTATTTTCCCCTTTAGACTCTGAGGGCCTGTCTTGCTGGTGGAGCTGCACACACACTGTGAGGCCCCCAAAAGGGGGCATTTACAACTGGGAAGAAGTCCAAAGACAAATATCTGGTTCTTATAGCCACTGTACTTTCTCTCCTTCCCCCACTGGCATTTTCAGCGTCACTTTCTCATTGGCTCCGAGCAGAAGGCGCCCTGGAGACAGCCGTGTCCTAAAAACACAAAAAAGAATGCAGAAAAAAGCTGCTTTATTGGCTTTTACCGATAACTCAGTATACCTGCAGTTACCAGCCACCAAATACAAAGAAGCTCACTCTGGATTTAATTCATAAAACCTCTCTCGCAGTTGCTCTCAGTCCGCTCATTTCTTCCTGCCTACACCAGCGACTGCTCTCCTCACTTGCCCATTACATTGCAGATTGTTCCTGCACATAATATACCAGTTTAAATGACATGTTAGTTTTTGCAGTTTACCAACTGGAACCGCACTTCCACGCAGCCTCTCAAACACTAACTTCAGTGTTCTTTTGCTGGAGCCTAACACATATGGCCTAAGGCTTTGAACCATCCATCCCGCACTACAGTACAGATATTTATAAACCACAGCAGAGCCTCTTGATTGAAGAGCACATGTTTCTACTCTTCTGTGCCGAAACCCCTCCCCACGTTCGGCACTACCTCCCCTTAAAGGCGCTATTGTTTACTAGTCACACTGAGGGAGAGGAGGGAGGGCTGTACCATACTCGCTCTCAGCCTCTCTGCTGTTTGACTTTTTTCTCCTCTTCCCACACGCACGATGTGTGAGATATGAGAACCTGAGAAACACTTGAGCAAAAGTAAGCACAGCTGTGCAGCACCGCTCTCACGTGGAGCCTATAGTATGACCAGCACGTGTTTACATATGGGACTTCATATATTCTGTGCATGAAAAGGAAAAAAGAAAGGAAGGAAGAAGAAGAAAGTAAGCATGTGTTTGCAGTCGTACCGTGTAAGTGTTTGAGAGAGAGAGACATCAGAATGAGTGCAGCTGTTGGGGATTTATTCTGAGAGGCTTAAGTCCCGGCTGTGTCTCGTCCTCTCTGATCGACCTAGCGGTTTAGTGTCAGGTACCACAAACCAAGTGAACTCTTCACTGCAGATCTGGCTACTATAGAATTACTGTATACAGTGCTGTGTGTGAATATGCACTACACACAAAGATAAAGATATGTTTGCAAAGGCCTTCATTCTGCATTTACACAGCAGAGAGAGGCATACCACTTTGGTTCTACATATAAATGGCTGCAAATTCTATCAGCCTCTGATAGACATATATCTGGGAGTAAAACATTTCATGCGTGTTCAGATTTATGGAAGATTGGTCTGCATAACAGATTTTTAAAAAAAAAACTGTATCCACAGCACTAAGTATTAGTTAGATTTGTTGGCAGTTTTACATCTTTCTTTGTTCTTTGAAATATTCCTTCATTTTCTTCCATGAGGTCAACATTAACTGTGTGGCAAGCATAGAATGTATATAAAGCTCCAAGTCCAAAATTTCACTATTTTTTAAAAATATTTCTTATAATTTCAACATTTTTACATAAACAAGCTCGCAAAAAAGATTTCATTTATCTGTCAAAATGTCATTCTTTGAATTATGGTGTTTTAGTAGCAATGCAAATAGATTATTCATTTGACGGATGTTCATAAATGATTAAACTTCTGCTAAACACTGCAGTAGGTTTACAAGAAACTGTTGATCAAATACAATCCACACAGTGTTATTGCCACAGACTAAATACAGAAAATCTGCCAGCATTGCTGGAGGGTCATGCACCCAAGTGTGTGTAGCTGTACCGAGCAGGGGTTTTTCCCCTTACTGCCAAGATGTTTGCTGGATGAGGATTTGGTGCAAAACAGTCAGTTTATCTGTAATTTATGCATCAGAAACTGTTTAATAAGCTAATTTTTTTAAAGACAGTTTGCAAGATATTGCAGAGAGTGAAGATGAAAAGCATGGGAAATATTGGTACTGTCATTGCTTGGCTGCTGTTTGTGCAGCTGTCTTTGGTTAGGTTTTCCTGTGCTTTATTGCATATTTTTGACAAAAGGGTGGCATATTAGGTTATTAGCTAATGCTAACATGCTTGGATAGAAAGGTGGACTCAATAACTCTCTACATTGCTAAAGATGGCTGCTAATTAGTGCTAAGTAACATATAAATAAAACACTAGAATATTACTCACCAAAGGTGGAGCACAGACTTCTTGGAAAAGTACAGTTGTTTTTTTTGCATAGTGAGTCAGGTAGTTGCTCCTAAAAACACAAACACAGTCGACGTCCGGCTCAGTAACTAGAATTAACGAAGTCTACCACACAGCTAGCTGTTAGGGCTGCCTGTATCTGCCTCCATCTGTTAGTCCACATGTGTCAGACTCTTTTTATATAATTTTATACGGCCCGCAAGATGATTTCATATAGCTATTATTAGCTATATGAAGCTATTATTATCTGTCCCACCGATTGGTGGCACAGATACGGGAGAAGATGCAGAGGGAGACCTGCACAGGTGAGCTGACAGTGCATCACTGCATCACACACCAGAAAACGCTGCGCAGCAAAGTCCCGAAGACAGAACATGTCATAAGACATAACACAGACGGTGAACTTATAAAAGGCAAAGGTTTATATCACCTAGCAGGAAATAGCTTCTGAAATTGGTGATGTGCCTTATGACACAGGTGCCATGAGCTACCTGAGAAAATCTGTGATTTCATGAAAAGTAAAGCAGAAGACTCAGCAGAGCTCTGGGATGAAAGGTGGCTTTGTGAGTTGGCCTTTCTCTGCGACATAATAAAGCATCTTAATACGTCCGTGCAGCTTCAGGACTGCGTGGAAAAAATAAGCTGGACACACTGCGCAGTTTACGCAGCAGTACTCAGACTGTGAAGCACAGAAATTCACATCACAGTTTATACCTAAAAAAATTAGCAAATTTTCATCAGCTTGAAATATTTTCATTTTTCCTGTTGTGATTTTTGAAGAAAATTATAATTTTATAGTTTATTTAATGTGTTAAGGAAAACTTTGCTGTATTCTGGCCATTCAGATTCATATTTCGGATTAAAATTATTATTTTTAATCCTGTTCGGCCCACGACTCTGACTGTGTCTTCAATTTTGGCGCATCCTATGATTGAGTTTGACACCCCTGTGTTAGTCAAACTGGGCACACCCCCAATTTTAAGGCTGAATAATGTTTAAAATGGGGTTTAAAAAAATCCAGATCCCACACAGCTGTTATGAAGGGGTAATTTTTCTATAAATGGCAAAAAAAAAAATGTAACCATGGGAGTATATGGTTATTGAGTCACTTTTTGAGCCATCTTAACGTCGCCAATCCAGGAACTGCAATTTTGTATACTTACTAGAAAGTGGCTTCATTTTCCTTCTTTTTCCATTTAAATCACACTGATATTCTTCAGCTTTTGTGTTAAGACATATAAGTCTGATTTGGTTTTATTTATATCGGGTTTTTTTTGTAAATTATTTCCTTAAATCTTGTGGGAGTTTAAAGTCTTGATATCTTGATATCCAGCTTAAACCTACTCAGTGACTTCACACATGATGTGAAAACATAGGTCCTCACCTCTGTTATCACTGGGCTTTGTTTCAGGCAGAGAAAAAGGCCAAACAGATGTCAGCAATGAATGCGATGAAGGATCACGAGGAGAATGAAACAGAGACCTGTAATGAAGATGTCTCAATAATCAAACACCCACAGCCTTCAAAGCAGCAACAGCAGCCACAGTCGCACACTAAGTCTCAGTCACAGCCTCAGTATCAACAGCAATCACCGCCGTCGCTGCCGCAGCAACAGCTACAGCTGCAACATCAGCAGCCACCTCAGCAGCAGCAGCAGCAGCAGCAACAGCCTACTGACCCAGCTTCCCCCACTGTGGCCATGACCCCTGAGCCTGTCGCCATCGGAGGAGAAGACAAGACATCCCCCAAGACTCCAGACACTGAGTCTGAGTATGAGGTAAGATTATTTTCAGCATGACTGCCACTGACTCATGTCTGGTTGTAAACTAACAGGAAGTCCTTGTAGCCAAGTGACTTCTTCAGTCTGAGCTAACTGCAGCTAACGTTGCATCATGACTCAAACTATCATATTGACTATTGGGCTGTGAGTTCAGTTTCCCTGATTGTTAGTATGCAAATAGTGGATGATTGAGTGTGCATCAGGACAACTTTCACATATGCGACACTACAAACCCATAAACCAGCTGACAGAAATCTGCAAAGCTCTGTCTAAAGGGGGAATAAAGTATAAAATTAAACAACAGGTTTTTTAATTATGCATACGTTTATGGGCTATTTATAGTAGATCTGTATAAATCAGTTTGTTAATTCATTGAATATTTGGCCTATTTTGAACTTTTTCCATAGTTTTCTCCCAAATAAAAATGACATCAATTATTCAGATATTTTATGGGATAGTGAGAGTTTAGCTTATTCAGGAAAAAAGTGATTTGTTATGGTGTTATGGTCACTATTCTCATGTAAACTTTAAAAAAAAATTTTATCTAAGGAACCTAACTGTCCTAAAGTAAAAAATATCCCTAGACACACTGTTGAAAAAAAGGTTTCACAACTCTGCCCACAAGCCAAAGCAGAGGGGATGATTTGTCTTTTATTTCGACTGCAGGACGGTCGTGGTTTTGGCATCGGCGAGCTGGTTTGGGGGAAGCTCCGAGGATTCTCTTGGTGGCCAGGCCGCATCGTATCCTGGTGGATGACGGGACGCAGCAGAGCTGCTGAGGGAACCAGATGGGTCATGTGGTTTGGAGATGGAAAATTCTCAGTGGTGAGAATTCAGAGCCAACATTAATATTGCTGTTAGGTCTCTTTTTTTTTTCTTTTTTCAAGCAAAACAGACTTCTGTTTATAGTGACAGCCACAGACTTTATAATGAGCTTTTTGGTTTTATTTACTCAGCCAGATGATCCTTTAGAGTATAAACATAAAACTCAATCTCCAGACAATTTTTACTTCAACATAATTTCATTTGGCGTAACGTGGCATAAAAAATATTTTATTTTCTGTGTATTTTCACAGGTTTGTGTAGAGAAACTAATGCCTTTAAGTTCCTTTAACAATGCCTTTCACCAACCAACTTACAACAAGCAGCCCATGTACAGGAAAGCCATCTATGAAGTCTTACAGGTGAGCATAAGAACAGATTTTACAGTACAGCTACCTTTCTAGTTAATGCTCCCTTAATCTTACACAGGGAATATGGCCGATAATTCACATCTGTAAAGTAATTGTTTATTGGCTTGTCATGTCATGTTTGTTTCGTTCAAAAATGTGTGGTTTATGCAGGTACAGTATAAGTAATAACTGTACGCTATGCTTCCCAGTCTTTTCTGAGCATCTTCAGGAAGAGGCTGTTTAAAGAGCTTGTAGAAACATTCCTGCAATTACCATAATTTGCAAAGGGAAATGCAAAAAGAAAAAAAAAAAGTCATTTAAAAATAAGTGCTCTCAATGAGAAATTCAAGAGCAAAATTATCCAAGACACCCCGCAGGCAGAGCCCTCTCAAATTATCCTCCTGTTTTAGGCATAGTATTTAACTGAAGGGGACAAAGTGCCAACTCTGAATCACTAGGAGATCTTTACTGTAAATATCATCTGATAAGGATAAATTTTTGGTCAAAAATGTTTTCAATGTCTTTGTAGGTGGCTAGCAGCCGGGCAGGAAAAGCCTTCATAGCCTGCCCTGAGAGTGATGAGACAGAGACCTCAAAATCAGTGGAAATGTTAAACAAGCAGATGATTGACTGGGCTATGACAGGATTTCAGCCCACTGGACCCAAAGGCTTAGAGCCACCAGAGGGTAAGAGAACATCACTATTTTGAAGCTCTAATTGTTGGCCCTGTTTATGACCTAGCTGGAAGAGCTAATACTTAGCACAGCTGATGTAATCTGCTAGTCTTATTAAGCATTATGACTTAGTAATTGATAACATCCATCCATAACATTTCCTGCAATATAAATTGTTGCTTACGCTTTGCTCCCCAGAGGAACGTAACCCATACAAAGAAGTTTACCCTGAAATATGGGTAGAGCCAGAAGCGGCAGCCTACACACCTCCTCCAGCCAAAAAACCTCGCAAAAGCACAGCAGAGAAACCCAAGGTCAAGGATATCATTGATGAGAGGACACGAGGTAAGGTGGCTCATTTATTGGGTTATATTGGAGCCATGAACTCTGTGCCCCGCTCCTTGGGAAGGTCCCAGTAGTGTTTTACATCACTGTAGTGGTCTGAGAGGTAAGGCATGGACAAGAGATCCATTAGTGAGTGACATGAGAAGGCAAAAAGGCTCAGCTTGTGCTAAAGATAATGAATAGAAGCGCTATCTAGATAGACAGTACTCTGTCTTTATTACTGGACTTCTAGATTTTACTCATCCTCTGTCTATCATCTCATGCGCATGAAAAGGAAGAAAAGAAGTGCAACTAATAACACAGCCAGAGCTGTTACATTATTTCTTTAACTCATGGAAGCATTCCAGTCAAACAATTCAATGAGATTTCTTTTAATTTAATTTTTTGGTACAGGAAGAACATGTAAATTGGTAATTTAAACAGTATAGATTATTTTATGTAGTCTTCATATGGTTTATTATATTTGACTTATTTTAGCATATTTAGAACCCTTCAGGGTGATCAAACTAAAATGCTTAGGTTTGAATTTTTACTCAGAGACACCGTCGTCTCTAATTAATTTCCTCAAGGATATACATTATGTATTTATTCATGTACAAATACAGATATTCACAGCGTTTTTATTACCACAGTAAATTTAGGGTTCACACTGTCGGTATCATTGTTATAAATTTGTAGATATTGTAAGTGGTTTTTGACTTTTTTTATTTGCATTGCACCCTCTTAAATATTAAGTCTTTGCTGATAGTTTGTAATTTTGTGTTTTTATAAATTTACTTAAAAAACAACTACAAATGGAAAGAGCTAATACAGACTCTGTTTACCTTCAATTCTCTTTGTCAGAGCGGCTTGTTTATGAAGTGAGACAAAAGTGCCGCAGCTTAGAGGGTAAGTGAGTGTTTTTGCTTGTAGCAGCACCGAGGGGCCTCTCAGGAGGCACCAAAACACCTCTCAGTTGTCCCTGTTGTTGACAGGCAAAGCAGCCGAAACACATGCATCCACGTTCACAAAATGATGAAAAGTAAAAATGAAGAAATAAGTTTTCCATGATTTCTATTACATTACTGGCTGCTTCTCTCCAAATATACTAGCTGAACTCATCATGGGCATGAATGTCATAGTAATTCTGGCTTTTAATGATTACTTTGATCTATTTATTTTCCAGGGCAGAATGAAACAAGAACTGGGTGCACAAGTTTGAATTTATTTTATATTTTCCCTAATTCCCTAATCTATACAAACACCACCTCTAATATTTGGTTAAACATCCCTTTAGCAAGTTGCACCTCAGCTTCACGCTTTTGGGAGCCATCGTCAAGCTTCTGGCATAATTCTGGCTGAATGTTTGACCACTCTTCTTGATAGAATTATTAGAATTAATTTAAACTGCCATGGATGTGACTTTTTAAGCATACACAAATTTTCAATAGGTCTGAGGGTTGAAGCTTAACGTTAGCCTGCTTTAGCCATTCTAAAACCATGTGTTTGGGATCATGTCTCGTTGGAACACCGAATTGTGTACAAATTTCAGACATCTAGTTGTTGATTTGAGTTAAAGTTGAAGAATTTGGAGGTAGTCCTACTTCTTCTTTAATCCATCCACTTTTATCCACTGGCAGCCTTGGAACATAACACTGCCACCACCATGCTATATAGTTGGTACAGTGCTCTTGTGGCTAAATAGCTCAATTTTTGTCTATGAAACTGTTCTCCAGAAGGCATTTGGCTGTGTCCATGTGGGCAGCTGCAGATTTCAGCAAGCTTGAAGGTGTTGATTTTAGAGGAGGGGCTTCTTTCTTCCTCAGCACCCTCTCTGTCCAGGGTTATATAAAACTAACTGTGGACAGTGACGCTGGTGTTCTAGCAGTTTCCAGTTCATGGGAAGCTTGAGCCTTGGTTGTTCCTGAACATCCTAACCAATTTCCTCTCATCTCAGGGTGACATTTTGGGTCTTCTTCTTGCAGACTTTGTGGTGACACATCTGCATAACTTTTGCTTACATATAATTGAACTGATGATGTTGGAATCTGCAGTTGTTTAGAAATAGATCTAAGAGACCTTCCCAACTTGTGTAAATCTACAATTCTCCTTCTTCTTTACAGAGTTTTTTGGACTTTCCAGTTGTTCTGACTATTTTTCAGTCCAGTGAATGCTGCCAAACAAATCGTTTTTACTACCAGTTGTAGTTAATCATGATCACTGATGAGACATTAATAAGCCTTGGCCTTGTCAAGTTAAAAGACACTGTACAACCTTTAGCACCACTTACAAAGTATTTATATATAATTTTGTCTCTGTGTGGAATAGAGGAAATCCAAAATAAATTCAAACTTGTGCACCCAATTCTTGTTTTTTAAAGTAATTAAAAATATACTCCATGCAATTATTCCACCCTGGAAAAAGAATCATTAATAGCCCCAAATTACATTCATGCCTATGATGAATGTATGTCAACTCCTAACCACAACTGTATGTCACAGCTGTTCAAATAGTTTCACAGAGGTGTGAGTTCTGTGTGCTCACACCTCTCTGACCTCTGCCTGTTAAATACTGAGAGTGCTTCTCTTATGGCAGACATCTGTATCTCCTGTGGAAGTCTGAATGTTAGCCTAGAGCACCCTTTGTTTGGTGGAGGAATGTGTCAGAGCTGTAAGGTAAGTTGCGATAACGGCCAAGACTCGGCTAGTGTATTGTAGAAAAATAACAAAGTCAAATAAACTATTCATATTTTAAGCAACAGCTGATGTGACCCCATGTCTTACCATATTTCTTGGATTTTCCCATTCTTTTGCAGAACTGCTTCCTAGAATGTGCATATCAATATGACGACGATGGCTACCAGTCATACTGCACCATCTGCTGCGGGGGGCGAGAGGTGCTCATGTGTGGAAACAACAATTGTTGTCGGTAAGGTTTCTGTGTTACAGTTGCGTGTATGAGCGTGGATCTGGTGGAACTAGCTTTAACCTACAGCTGCAGCTCACAAAGTACACATTGTTTTACTAAAAAAGTATTAAGATTTGATTTATGTGACTGTAACACAGTTTTGGGATTGTAGAATGGCGTAACTCCTGTTGTTTGCATTGAGCTTGTGATATGGAAATGAGTCTTACATTAAATTAATCAAAGCCAAAGGTAAACAAAGAGGCAGTGCAGTGTTTGTATGAACTAGGGAAAAGGGGAAGTTACACTAGCCATTCCAATAGGTACACCTGTTCAACTGCTTCTTATTACAAATATCCAATCATGTGGGTTTTGACGCCAGACGGGCTGGTTTGATTATTTCAGAAACCGTCGATCTACTGGGATTTTCTTGTTCAGCCATCATTCGGGTTTACAGAGAATGGTCCAAAAAAGAGAAAATATCCAGTTGTTTTTTGCTAAGATGCCTGGCTTAATGCTGGAGGTCAAAGACTGCTTTAAGCTGATAGGAAGACAACAGTAACCGTTCATTACAAGCAAGGTATGCAGAAGAGCATCTTTAAATGTGTAACACATTGAACCTTGAAGCAGATGAGCTACAGCAGCAGAAGAGGCTACAGTTCTCATGGGCTCAGCATGTATCCTGCTTTGTATCAGCAGTTCAAGCAAATTGTGGTGGTGGTGTAATGTTATTGGGGATATCTGCCTTGCACATTTCGGGCCTTAGTACAAATTCAGCATCGTTTAGATACCACAGCCTACCTGAGTAATGTTGCTAACCGTGTCCCTCTATTTATGACCACAGTGCACCCATCTTCTGATGGCTGCTTCCAGCAGGATAACGTGTCATGTCACACAGCTCAAATAATTTCAAACTGGTCACCAGATCTCAATCTAATAGAGCAATTTTGAGATGTGGTGAGGCTGCATCATGGATGTCATGTTAAAGCTGTTAAAAACTGCGACCAAATCATCATCGGTATCTTGGGATTTCTTCAATAGCAAAATTGCACCATATTAATGTCATATTAATGATGTAGAGTAGCAGGAACAAGCACTGCTGCCCTGGTTATTTGATCTGTTTTCAGGTAATTCACTGGAAAACTTTGAAGTCTGTATTTTAGATAAACCTTCAAGGGTCATATAGCCATGTGGGACAAGTGGTTTGTCAATACGTCATAGAATAAGATAGGTCTTCTTTTTACCTACATTTTGATACCAGACTCATCTTTAAGCTGTAATTCCTGATTTCTAATATAGTCATTTTTTTATCACATGCTAATGTAGCAGTGAAATGGTGTTCACGTGTTCTTTGTAATAGTTTAGAGATATTACAGTCATCAAACAACTTTAGGCCCTTAAGAGGTTTTTAAAAATCATATCACAGAAAGAAACTGAACTGTAAAACTGAGTTGGTTGTGTTGGATGAGGTGGGAGTGACTGAATGATTTTTCATGAAATGATCCCTCTATTAAAAGACATGGCAAAAAGGAAATATACTGGGAATAGTTGTAGTAATAGCTATTAAAGCTACAGACTATGGACTAATCTAATGGGAGTCTAATGGGAAAAATTACTGAAACAAAACTTTCACTCCGCACTTCCGTAAACTTGACCCTAATGTCGGCAAGTTCCCATTTGTGGCGTTAGTTGTCCTTTCATTAGTTTGCTTGTGTGACAAGCGTGAAAATACCTTTGTAAAATCTTATATTTTGTAAACTGCTTCCTTTTCGTATTTATCACACAGGATCTTCAGCCACTCCACGTTTTCAAGTCTCTTTGCCCTAAAAATTCCTCATAAAATTATTGCTTAATGTAGAACATTGTAAAACTGTGTAGCAAATAAAAGCATTATTCTTTATTTGTGAATGGGACCAAAATATACACTCTTTACACAAATCAGTGGTTAATATGCACTTGCATCTCAATTTATGCTTGTTTTTCCAACACAGATAGTAGGATTGTGCCTTCACCACTCATACTGGATGCACAATAGAGGCTTTGTAATGTATCACAAATCTCATTGCAGTGATGTCAGGCACCACCACGGAGGCCCAGTGGAGAAGTGGCTGATCACAAATATTTTATAAAGTGTGGGTGCACTGTATGTCTGCTGAATAGGGCATTATTAACTATAAAGAAGTAGTCTGATTAAGTATTCTCACTCAGTGAGATTGAAATCTAGAATACCATTGAGAATAGATCGAGCTTTGTCAGTGGCATGCTGAACTGATCAGAAACAATGTTGTGTTTAGGTTCTGGCATTTGACACTTGGATGACATTGTTGATGATAACTCGCTACCTCTCAACACCCACAAACCTCATTCAAAACCATTTTATCTAGACCTTGTAAATGGAAAACAAAGAATAATACTGAAACTGCCCAAGATTTCTGACCTATGACTGATAAACAAACTGATTTAGGAGCGAAATGTCAGTCACGTATTGCACGGCTTTATTTAAAGGATAAGAGTGCATATATTCTGTGGTTTCAGTGCTGTCAACAAACAACAACCAAATATTATCTTGCCAGTGGTAGACAAGTCCTCTGTACTCAGTGGTCAATCTTCTGTTTGATCTCAGCTTTAGATTTTTGGGATTATATCTTGCTGAGGTGTTCAAAACCAACTTTGTGGTTGTTCTTGCTACAGCAGGTGTCTCCATTTTCTATTACTCCAAACAACGAGATATATCAGGGCTTGGCTTCATAGATATTCCTTAGTAAGATTAATTAATTTCTTAGAAAGTGCAAACGTGACATAAGAAAACACGCTGTATGGATATTTACACTCACTGGACATTTGATCGATAGGACATATTGCTCGTATTGGGTTGGACCCACTTTTTCACTAATCCTTTGAGGAACAGATTCAACAAGTAGCTAGAAACATTACTCTGAGATTTTGCTCCATATTGACGCGACAACATCACACAGTTGCTGCAGATTTGTTGGCTGCAGTTTGGGGTGACTGGAGCTTTCTACACTGTGGTCATAAAGGGATGGACATGATCAGCAAAAATACTCAGATAGGCTGTGGTGTTTAAACAATGCTCATCTGGTACTAAGGGGCCCAAAGTATGCCAAAAAATCTCCCCCAAACCACTGTCAGCCTGAACTGCTGGATCCATGCTTTCATGTTGTGTACACCAGATTGTGACCCTACAACATGAATGTTGCAGCAGAAATCGAGACTCATCAGACCAGGCAATATTGTTCCACTCAGCTGTTGTCCAGTTTTGGTGAGCCTGTGTGACTTGGAGGCTCAGTTTCCTGTTCTTAGTTGAAAGGAGTGGCATCCAGTGTGCTCTTCCGCTGCTGTAGCCTTTCAAGGTTTGAGGCATTGCCTTCCAGTCAGCTCAAAGGAGTCTGGCCATTCTCCTCTGACCTCTGGCATCAACAAGGCATTTTCACTCGGAGAGCTGCCACTCACTGGATAGTTTCTTTTTTTTAGATGATTCTCTGTAAACCCTAGAGATGCTGTGAGGGGAAAATCCCGGCAGATCAGCAGTTTCTAAAATACTCAAACCAGCCCATCTGGCGCCAAGAACCATGCTACATTCAAATTCACTTAAATCAGCTTTTTTTTTTAACCATCCCAATGCTCGGTTTGAACTTGAGCAGGTCATCTTGACCATGTCTACATGCCTAAATGCATTGAGTTGGCTTATTATGCACTGATTGGCTTATTAGACATTTGCGCTAATAAGCAGTTGAACAAAATGCCTAACAAAGTGGCTGAGGAGTGTATGTTTTCAAAGCAAGAAGAGAGGAAAAACTCCAGCACCCCCCCAGTATTCTTTTATAATCTGTTAATCAACTATGCCAGATGCATCTGGCTTTGCTTTTGGCTAATAATTACCTTGGCAATCACATTTTAAATAGAAGCATTGTGCCACTCAGTGCACTGTGTGTTTGTGTGTTGGGGGGGGGGGGGGGGTCTTCCCATTACAATTTC
>VUQK01015115.1:0-16539 GCA_015106715.1 Bujurquina vittata
GCCAGTTACAGCGCCACCTAGTGGAAACAGGTACAATAACTGCTCTTACTTGGACTACATTTGGCAGGAGAGACAGCTCACAAGCGGCTCGCTGGAGGTTTGTAGGGTTTTGCAGGCGCCTCGTCAGGGTTTGCTGGGTCTCCTAGGTCGGTCGCTTGGGGTTTGCGAGATCACGCAGGGCGACAGATCGCTGGCCTTTGCGGGGGCTCACAGGCGGCTCGCTGGGGGTTTGCGGGGCTCAGGCGGCGAGGGCCTTTAACGCCGCTTGCGGCTTTAATTAAATGATTGTCATTGTTAAATGATACTAAGGGACCTAGAGTGTGCCAAGAAATAATCTTCCACATTACACCACCAGCAGCCTGAATTGTTGATACAAAGCAGGATGTATCCAAGCTTTCATGTTGTTCACGCCAAATTCTGACCCTACCCTCTGAATGTTGCAGCAGAAATCAAAACTCATCAGACCAGGCAGTATTTTTCCAGTCTTCTTTTGTTCAGTATGGGTGAGCTGCCACACCTGGTGTGGTCCTCTGCTGCTTCAATGTGTTGAGCATCCAGAGACACTGTTCTGCACGCCTTATGCACCAAGTGTTTTTTTCATTTACCTTCATTCACCTTCCTATAAGCATAAAGCATTCAGGCCATTCTCTCTTGGCTCATTCTCATAGAGATGGTTGTGTGGCAAAGTTTCAGTAGATCAAAAGTTTATAACATACGCAGGCCAGCCTGTCCTGCACCAACGAACATGTTCAAGGTTACTTAATTCCTCATTCTGATCCTCAGTTTAAACTTCAGCAGGTTTTCTTGACCATGCCGAAATACACTGAGATGACTCTCCAACCCTTTTCTAACTGTGTATTACTTATTCTATTTATTTATAGGTGAACTGGACGCCCCGCCCCCTTTAGGTGGTAATTCTGTTTAAAAAGGGGGAAATACATATAAGCTGGAATTTGTTAATGGTCTCGTTACTTTTTATAATGCATAAAATAATTTTTTTTTAAAAACAACTTTTCTGTCTTGCAGCAAACTCGTGGGGACCAATGAGTGTGTGATGAGGACCACATTTACATAAGATGTTATAAGAAAAAAATGCACACATACCAAACAATGATCCAAGGAATATACGAAATTTAAAGAAAAAGTAAAAGGCGTGCCTTGAAAATAAACAGCATAAATATTTAGACAATTTTCGACAAAGAACTGCTGTTAGAAAGCCACGTTACAAAACAGCAGGTTTTGTAACGTCGTGTCTGAAAACGTGACCGCAGGAGAGGAGCCGCCGGAACGACAACAAGACACCGGCCCGGGAGGACACAACTGTCTGACACGCAGGTCTTTGTGTGTTTGTTTCAGACACGACTAATTCTGCTGTGGAGTAAACGACACAAATATGTCTACCTCCCGTACAGTAATATGTTTGCTAAGGAACGACTTCCGTGTGCACGACAATGAGGTAAGAGCGTGTTTGTAGAAATGCGACGTTGATTAACTTTAGTGTTATAAAACGCAACTTTGCGTGTTAAGGATTTGCTTTGTTACCTACATTACGGAAACATGATAAACATTTTAACGTCCACATTACAGTAACTATTTTTTGCCTGCAGACACGCAACACTGCGTTACTTCCTGTACAAGCCCTCCAGAATAAAAAGCATTGTCCTCAAAGTTTAATGTTTGCATTTTTTAAAAGATTTGCCACAAAAATAGGAAAAATAATATGCCAACAGTATTATTAAGCCCAATTCAGTATTTTGTATCTAAATTGTATGGAAGCTCGTTTCCTCCACTGGAGTAAAAAAAATGATAATAATTTGAAACTTCGAGTTACGCATCTCAAAACTTCGACTTCCTCAGAAGTAACTTGAAATGTAAAAATACTGAGTAAGTCGAAATTTTGAGTTATGTAGCTTGAAGATTTGAGATAATCACTTGCAATTTCGACTGAGCTCTGGCTGGCTTTTTTTTCAGTGGTAGAAACAAGCTTCCATAAACTTGTGATATCTGGTTTTAATTCTGTAAATAAAATAAAAAAATGTAAAAAATCTAAGGAGCATGCTTGCTTATTTTTATAGAACTTTAAACATTTTAAACAAACAACAAAGCATAACTGTAGCAACAAAAAAAAAGAAGCTTCTATCATAAACTCAGATATGCTGCTTCATGTTTTTGCATCAGTGCGTTTATTGTATGTTTGATGTGCAGCTTTTCCACTGGGCTCAAAGAAATGCTGAATACATAGTCCCACTGTACTGCTTCGACCCCAGACACTATGTGGGTACATACAACTACAACCTACCAAAGACTGGGCCTTTCCGTCTACGTTTCTTACTGGAGAGTATCAGAGACCTCAGAAACACATTGATCAACAAAGGCAGGTAATAAAACTGTAATTCACTGTTCTTTATTCTTTACCTAACTCCACTGTCCAGTTTCTTCAGCGCATCGGTGAACCACAGTCTATTTGAAAGATTTATAAAAGTGATCGGTTTACTTTTGTATTATGCTATTGTTAACTCAGTGAAGACACCGTCCTTGGCTTTCTAGGACTGAATAGATACATGTAACAGGATCAGGACGCACCTGGCCTTACAGGGGTTTATGTTTATATTAACATGGATTCTGCACACAGTGTTCCCATTACTTTTTCCTGTCAGCTAGCCCTCTACCCAGGATGCAGCTTGCCTGGCATGGAATGAGGCTTATGCTTGTGTGTCTGTGTGTTTATTTTATGTGTGTGTGTGTTTGTGTGTGTGTGTTTGACAGCAATCTCGTGGTCAGACTGGGTAAGCCAGAGGAGGTAGTTGCAGACCTCATCAAGCAACTGGGCTCTGTCAGCAGTGTGGCTTTCCATGAAGAGGTGCTTTCTCGTATTACAGATAATAGCAACAACACTGTTTGGTGATTCGGCCATGGTTTTTACCTCCACATGTTCTTTCTACAGGTTACTTCAGAAGAGCTGAATGTGGAGAAGAAGATAAAGGAAGTCTGTGCACAGATGAAGGTCAGAGTTCATACCTGCTGGGGCTCTACACTGTACCACAGAGATGATCTTCCATTCCCCCACATGTCCAGGTGTGAAAGCAGATAGAGAGGAAGCAAGCCTTTTTTGTGAAAGATACACTGCAGGTTAAGAAGTGCCTTGTAATATTTCCTCCTCTTTCTAGGCTGCCTGATGTCTACACTCAGTTCAGAAATGCAGTGGAGCACGAGGGCAGGGTGAGGCCTGTGTTCCCAACCCCAGAGAATCTAAACCCCCTTCCATCGGGCCTTGAGGAGGGAGCCATTCCTATAGCAGAAGACCTACAACAGACAGGTGAACAATCCACCAAGACACATTTCTGTGCATTTATCATTTATCAGTCCAGTGCTGAAATGCCTTTACCCTTCCAGAGCCTGTGACTGATCCTCGCTCAGCTTTCCCCTGTAGCGGTGGGGAGAGTCACGCCTTGACTAGACTTAAACACTATTTCTGGGACACTGTGAGTACAACATGCCTGTTACATTAGTTACCGTATACAAAACAGTGAAAAAAATCCCATAGATCATCTATAAAATATCCTGCATGATGTCTGTTTTAAAGAATGCAGTTGCAACTTACAAAGAGACTCGAAACGGTTTGATTGGTGTGGATTATTCCACTAAGTTTTCACCTTGGTGAGTACAAATGCATCATTGCCTCGCTGCTCGCTTGCTAAATGGAGTTTAATATTTCATGCAAGTAATTCCTGTGATTGCATCTAATTATGTGGTGTTGGCATTCTGCAGGCTGGCAATGGGTTGCATTTCACCTAGATATATTTATCATCAGATCAAGCAGTACGAAAAGGAGCGGACAGCTAATCAGAGCACATACTGGTGAGTACACGGACTGCTATTTTTACCTGGTACTCTTGCTTTTATATATCAAAATGTATATATTCACTGAGGGAAAAAAAACTGTCTTCACTTTCTGATGAGTTTCACTGCTTCCTGCAGGGTCATTTTTGAACTTTTGTGGAGGGACTACTTCAGGTTTGTGGGTGTAAAGTACGGAAATCGAATTTTTCAAGTCAAAGGTACAATTAGCTAATGTTTTTGTGTTATATTTTTTTATTCTTGTTGAAGTTGTCTGTAGTAAAGGTATATTTTAAATCACTGGGATTTCAACTCAGGGCTTCAAGACAAATCTGTGCCATGGAAAAAGGACGGGAAGTTATTTGATGCATGGAAAGGTTTGTGCTCTTTACTCATCCTGCATAAAATATTCTTTGCACTGAAACGGTATATATATTATATGCAAATAAAGGGGAATTTGTGTGTCACTTGAACTTACAGAGGGACGCACCGGAGTGCCTTTTGTCGACGCTAACATGAGGGAGCTGGCAATGACAGGCTTTATGTCCAACAGGGGGCGGCAAAATGTTGCTAGCTTCCTCACAAAGGATCTAGGCCTTGACTGGAGGATGGGAGCTGAGTGGTTTGAATCTCTTCTGGTAAGCAGTGCAGGCTGGATTATAAAGGATTTTTATTTATTATTTAAATTGTTTATTATATTTATAAATTATTTCAAAGCTTAGTTGTTAAAGAATTTTAAAAAATAAGCAGCAAATGTTCAGATGTTGATACCAAACTCATGTTTTAAAACTTTTCCTTCAAAGATTGACCATGATGTCTGCAGCAATTATGGCAACTGGCTGTACAGCGCTGGCATAGGAAATGACCCCAGAGAAAACAGGAAGTTCAACATGATCAAACAAGGCCTTGACTATGACAATGATGTACGTTTGAGAAGAAGTATAAACAGTAAACTGTTTCATTTCCTTTTTGTCTAAAGCTTAACCGTTCATGCTTGCAAGACAAAATAGCTGAGTCACATGTTTTGCAGGCTTTGCTGTATTATGATTGTGATTTAAAAGTAGAACAAAAACGTGAGGAAATCAGTTTTGACTCATTGATTTGCACGTATTTCAGGGTGACTACGTGCGGCGGTGGGTTCCAGAGTTGCAGAACATCAGAGGAGGTGATGTGCACACACCGTGGGCACTCAGCACCGCTGCGCTGTCGCACGCTCACGTGACCCTCGGCGAGAGCTACCCGACTCCCATCGTCATGGCACCTGAATGGAGCAGACACATTAGCAAGAAAGTGGTGTGTGTCTGGGAAAAGGGAAGTGGTTAGAGTGATCATGCGCTGGTGCTATATTAGGTTTTTTTAAATCTACTACTCCTGCCAATGAAAGTTATTTGATGTAAATAGATTTACTCTAGTGTGGTTTAAGTAGAATAATTAAGAAGGCCTGTGCTTTATTTAAGTATTTCATTTTTTTTCTCTCATTTAATATTTCTATTACAGCACTAAGGGCTGTGCTGTATTTTTACCCCATTATATTTATCTAGCAGATATAATTACTTGTTAGTTTTCAGTTTTATCTACACTTAAACTATTTCCATAAATCACAACATGCACTATTTTAGTAAATAGCAAACTGCCTGCTGCCCTGGTCTGTTTGGGGCCCCTTGTCACATTGTTACCAGTTCCGCCACACGAGAGACACTTCCCCTTCAAGCTTCTCTCGTTATCATTTATTGTAATCAGAAAAGGTCACATTATCCATCATCTTCTTTTAGAAAATCCACAAAATATTAATTTAAAGTTGTGTCAGAATATTTTTTTCTACCCTGTGAAATATCTTTAAATTCCTCACATTCCTTCACCCTTGGAGGTGGCCATTTAAACATATATACAAAAGTCAAGAACTCCTTTTGTTAAATAATAAAGTACTTGCAATTATATTTTCACATGTACTTATTTTGTTTTTAATGGTTTTAATTGTGTATGAGTAATGGTATTTTAACAGAATTGTTTTCTCACTATTTTCTTCCATACAATTTTCTTTCTTTCTTTTCTTCAGGGTGCCACAGGACCTTCACCTAGAGGGAAAAAAGGCCCGTCTCACACTCCCAAACAGCACCGGGACAGAGGCATCGACTTCTATTTCTCCAGAAGCAAGAACCTGTGAGGCTGCTCTGCAAAACACTGAACACATGGATGTGCCACTGATTCAAACTTGAACCGTTTCCCTGAAAAGCCGTGTGGATGTATTGATTCAGGGAAGTTGAACAATGAGGATTTGAGAAGGCACGCGTTACAATGCTTTAACTTCACTGATAGTCCATCAGTTCTCTAGAAAATTGCCACATCGAGGGCCTTCGCTGCATTTTCCGGTTATGCAGCGACAGCAAAAACCACAATGTGTTTTTTGTTTTGCTACAAGATCAACTATATTGATTTCAGTTGAAGTTTTCTTTCTTTCTTATAGATTAACAGATTACACTTTCTGTTGCTTTTTGTTCACGCAGGTCTTCTGTACAGTTTTTGCTTTCCATGATGTGTGACGGTTACCAAAAAAACTCCAATAAAGTTTCTATCCACTACAGTAAACGACATCTTGATCTCATTGTGATTTGATTTATTCTAGTTTATCAGAGCAAGGAAGTCAGTCAAGTCTTTCTGAGCAGTTATGGACGCAGACAAGAAAAGGGGAACAGAAAACACCCCTCTCTGTTTTCCTGTGCTGCTTTCATTAATCAGTAGAATAAGTTACCTTCCTTTCTGGACACAGCCATAATAGTAATGTCAGTATTTTTAAGCAATAAAACCAGAAGCGCACTTTGTTGGCTCCAGTTGGTAAACACAGGCGCACATCTCCACCCCCGTGTGTGACGCGCTCGGCCGCAAAGACCTCACTTCCTCTGTCAGGTGGGTTGTGCCGTGGACTTCCGAGGCAACTGAGTGTCGCAAATCAGCTCTGGGCTTAGTTATAATGTTTGCTTTTACTTACTTTGAACAAAAAAATTAATAATTTGTCAGACGATTTCCGGAAAGGTTCGAACATGGCTTGCGCCGACTCACAAGTGGACTTGGAGAAGATTCCTCTCGTTGCGCTCAACATGACTGTGAGGAAAAAGTTGGGACTTTATCTGAACCCCAAACACACGGTGGCCGCAGACTGGATGGCGCTTGCAGAGGCCATGGGCTTCACTTACCTGGAGATAAAGAACTACGAAGTGTCGAAAAATCCAACCGGCATGGTTCTGGAGGACTGGCAGGCTCGGAGCGCAGACGCGTCAGTGGGGAAGTTGTTGTCAATCCTCTCGGAGCTGGACAGAGAAGACATCGTGGAAGATCTGCGTCCTTTAATAAGTGCGTTACTGCCGTTCCAGTTAGTTATTTGTCTTTAAATAATTGCCTCTCTTTGATTAGGATGCGTATTCATAAGGCGTGCTTGTTTTTGTGTTCCATCTCGTGCCTGACGCCTGCTCCAGAAATGAATAACAGTGAATTCCAGTATTGCTAAAAATAGACTTTACAACTCAACTAAAAGTGAATCTTTCATTATATTGACTCAGATGTGCGTGTGTCAGTGTAATAACTCATTTAAAACACATTTCTGTTTTCATCACATTTTAGATCACTGCATTTGCAAAGCCTGTACCTGCATGCTAGAAGGATCTCCCTGCACCTACAAGATATTTATGTTCATACTGTATGTGCTGTCTGCTATTCCAGATGAAGATGTCAGGAAGTACTGTGAGAATCTGAAGAAGAAAGCTGAACCCCCGCTCCAGGTTCCTGAGGTTGACAGCTGTGTCCCTCGCACCCCAGAGAGGTTTGGGATCACTGTAGATGACGACCCAGAAGGTCAGAACTTGGATAAACTTAATATTTTTTTACCTCTCATATGTCATATACTCTAAATATTTGGCAAAAAAAATGCTTAAAAAAATACACGTGGTACATGTATATGCTTCATTCAGATAGATGCAGGAAGCAATAGTAGAGTAATAAATAGTTCCAGTATTTCCTTTTTTAATGCAACTTTATAGTCATAGTCTAGTACATTTTCAAGGGAAATCTTTTTATTGTACTCCTTTTGGCTGATATGCCTGAGTTCTCCAGCTCTACATATATTAGTATTAACTGATTCCAACATAAGCAGCTACATCAGCAGTTACTGCATTTGCATAATGAATGCCTCCACTTTGTAAATTTAGACTGCCTTCCAAATTCCCACTGCTTGTTAATGTTAGTTTATTATAGTATTTTTGTTCCTCTTAAACAACATAAACCCATGTAAAATGAATCTGTTATATATTCTGAAGGTCTGAGTTTGTAATGCACGCATAAAAGGCAGTTTGCTCAAGGTTTTTCTCTTTATCTGAGCATTTATCTGAGGCTCTAATCGCACACCGCTGCGCCGCTTCACTTTCCTCCACAGCCTTGCGGCTTCCTCGTTATGCTCGTGTACTTTGCCGTGGAACATGACTGAAAAGTGTTATTCTGTGTCAATGATGCAAGCTTTTTCAATATAATGGCCCTCTGGGTTTGAATTGAGTCCAACTGTTTTGAATCCAGGGGTTCCTGAGACGTTTGATGCCTTCATCTGCTACTGCCAGAGCGACTTTGCGTTTGTCCACGACATGATCCGGGAGCTGGAGCAGACGGAGTACAAGCTGAAACTGTGTGTATTCGACAGAGATGTCCTCCCGGGCTCCTGCGTGTGGACCATCACCAGTGAACTCATTGAGAAGAGGTGGGACACTGACACATTTACGAACCTTTTTTTTTTGGTCATTTCTGTGTTTTCATTCTAATTTTAACTACTTGAGAAATTGATTGAGCAAACAATGTCATGGGGCCAGGTGTGAGTCTGAAACTCCAACTAGGTCATTTTGAAAAAAGAAATAATAATAAAAAAAACTGGGCTGGTTCAAGCAAAGTCCTGTTTACACAATCCTATGATTTACTTGCATTTTTTGCAATGCAGCTTTGTATGTGTTATTCTGATACGACAGATTCCAAGAGCCACTGGCATCAAGTGTGGGTTCAAATGCAGGATGTGGTCCAGACGTGTCTGCCTGTTGGTTAATGATCTGTGTGTGTGTGTGTGTGTGTCTGTGTGTGTGTAATGTAGAAATGGAAAGTTTAGAGATGGTTTGGAAAGCCAAACGTAGCTGATGCCTGTTTCATTTTAAATTCAGATATCGAAAGTCACCGCCAAGAAGAAATCAAGTTTTCAACTAGCCACTTTCATTCATGTCTCTCTAGTTTCTCTTTCAAATTTTTAAAAATGCTTTTAATATGTCACCTTGCCTGCAGGTGTAAACGGATGGTGGTGGTGATTTCTGATGAATACCTCGACAGCGACGCCTGCGACTTTCAGACCAAGTTTGCTCTCAGCCTTTGCCCTGGTGAAGTGGATATATATGCATTTTTTTTTTTATATAAAAAAAATTTTTGTGCTCTTTTTTTCTGGCTTCTGCATGTAACTTAACTATTTGTGCTCCTTTTGCCATTTCAGGAGCCCGAAGTAAACGCCTGATTCCGGTGATGTACAAGCGAATGACGAAGCCCTTCCCCAGCATTTTGCGCTTCCTCACCATTTGTGACTATACCCGGCCTTGCACGCAGGCCTGGTTCTGGACGCGGCTCGCCAAAGCTCTGTCACTGCCGTAACAGGCAGTTAATCATATTTCAAAGTGCCTTTTATTATTCCATTAAACAGATTATGTTGGACAGTGGCCAAATAATCATGTCATGTGGTATTGCTTGTGATTGATGTGTAACTGGCATTTGAGCAATCCCGTGATTCTACTGTATGTATATATTTTATTGCTTCAAATTGCACTTCCTTTGAAGACCACATAGATTCCTGTACACTATCATTATGAACGTGGAGCTGCACAGTAGTATCCAACATCAGCAAAGTTCTCAGCGCACAAAGTCATTATTATGTTATACGATATCCACCGTGACAAAGGTTTTGATGCCGCTGTTTTGTATTTATGCGTTTCATTAGGAGGAGGGTCAAGACAGTGTGTTTTAAGTGCTTTTGCCGCTTCCTCTTACGAGCCAACTTCTTCATGAAATTCAAGCTTTAAGAGGAAGAGCTGCTGTGGCTGAGACACTTTCACATGTTCAGCTCCACTGACAGCTGACACCTGCCTTTCTCTGCACCAATTCTGTTCATGTGGGATCTCTACTTTTGATTTTGTATTCTTGAAATGGTCTTTGAGAAAAATGTATTTTTTAAATAAATGAATAAAGTAAATGCGGTGCATTATTCAGTCTTTTTTTCTTTGTATTCATAAAAAGCACATGGGTCTTTAAAATGAAATGTGCCTGTAGTTTCACTGCATTTGTTGCTACTGTACAAATCCCGTGTGTTATAAAATAAACCACCAGAGGTCTCTAATTTAATGCGGTAAGGAAGATTTATGGCCGAGTACGCTTTACAATGGAAGCACGAACATCCAATCACAGAGCAACATACGTGGTTCTGTCCAATCAGGATAGGCTCTTCGTGGCGCAACACGCCCCCTTTCGGGAAGTTTGAGAAAATCTATCCCCGATTTTATCCTGTCAGGTGTTGGCGTTTCCTTTCTTGGTAGTTTGAACCTTTTCACATTGTACGCCATTTAAGCTGTAATACATGGTGAATAAGCAGAAGCATGGTGTGTCAATACTAGCGGAAAAGAAGCAGTTTTTATTGAGGTAACGAGTTTAACTAAAACCTGCAAGGGTGCACTGTGGGCTACAGTCGCGAAGAAACCTCCATTAAAAGTGTGGCGGAAACCTTCGGCTTGATTTGGCAGTTTTCCTAACCGCGGCGCTCAGCGTCGACATTGTGTGCCACACTCAATATGTCTGCCAGGAAGGTCCACATTTTCTCAGTAGGAATGCAGTAGGCGGGGCTGCTAGGCTAGTGTCAAACTTTGGGAATGACAGGAGTGCTGCAGGATTCGCAAAGAAGGGGAAGTGTCGCCCTTGTTGGTCCTGTTTGGATTACTTTGACTAATTTTTACGCTCGCTTTTTGGATTCACCACCTTTCTACATACAGAGAGTCCTGCTCCAGCAGATTCCTCAGCCATGTCGGAGGACCTGAGCTCCCAACCCTGGTCCATCAACAAAGATGATTATGAGCTACACGAGGTGATTGGTATGTGATCATTCGCTTGTTAGCTACGTGTAAAGCAATAGTTTGAATTTCCCGTTCGCTCACTAAAAGCGGGGGTTAAAGACGGTGAACCATTCAAATGTTAATCGAGCAGAAAAGGAGGCATCCTCCTTCTAAGCTGCGTTGAGTTCTTCGCCTTCGGCAACTTGGCCAATTCTAGCCGGGCGGTGTTGCGACTTGGGAGTCAGAGGAATGCCTCCCCTGAGAGCGATGACCCCGTCCGCTGGGACTGTGCCGAAGTCGTAATCGAGCGATTATTACGTCGCGGTCTAGTCCAGCTCCGGCTACGTGCTGGAAAATAACTGCTTTCATTGAGCAGCCTTCATCCATGTGAACAGCTAGCTTGATACTTTCATGAAGGCGCTCTAGCTAGAGGGCGTCGTATCTGTGGATTGCAAGACTATTAACTGTGTCACATTTAACCTGCAGGATTAAACGGAAGTGACATCGCTGATAACACATTTACAAAGTTATTATTTGGAGAAAGAGACAGTCAGCTCATAAAGCCACTGTAGCTAGTCTTAAACTTAGACCCACTGCGTTATTATTTACGCCCATCTCTCGTTTTACAGAAGTACTAAACACTTACCCCCCCCCCCCAAATAAATAAATAAATAAATGAATAAATAAATAAAATACAATGACAGTGCAGAATTCACAGGGTGTTGTCCTCCAAGTTGGGTCAATTTACTGCAAGAGAGCTCTTAGAGTACCAATCACTATTGCAGGGCTTCAGATTAATTTCTTGGCCAACATCATCAACAATTTCTTTTATTTGCTGTTTTCCTCTGATACCATTCTGGAATTTTATTTTATTTTTTTTAAAAAAAGCATTTCTGGAGGCTTTTCTTTCACTTTTTCTCTGCAGTGTTAAGGGGATGAGTTAATGAGGAGCTTTTACTTGTGTAGTTCTGAAAAGCCTAGCCTCACAAATAGCTAACCTGTCCTACATTTGGTTATTTTTGTTTTAAAAAAAAAACTCAAAGGGAGAAGGTGAGGAGAAGACTCTGTAGAATATAAGCAAAGTTTTGTTCTCAGACTGGTTAGTTTGTGCCTCTGGTTCACGCTTCCTCTACAGGGAATCTGTATGTTTACAGAGGGTCGATTTTAAAAGCCCTAAACCACCCTTTTGTGTATTTTTAAAAGGGCTGAAATTAACTTTGACCCATTTCTGCTTTCCCCCTCAGTTTCTTGGAAAATTTGTGCCGGGTCACAACGCAAGATAACACCCTGCAATTTAGTATGCCCACAGAGATAAAGCCCCTCTTGTACAGCAAACAGCTCTGTGGTGTTTTCCTGTGAGGTGTTTTTAACACAAAAGTGTTCACAAAAGTCTGAAACCTGTTTCGTGCTTGAACCGCAGGGCAAGGCTTCACGATTATTAACTTGGCCTCAGAGAGTGGTTGTGCAGTGTGAGCCTAGTTTTGTCCCCTAAAATTATTTTCAGGTTGTGTTCCTTAAATCTGAACAAGCTGGTTGACCTCGTATGTCATCGATTTTTAACATAACCCTCTGTGTGAGACTGCATCTCCAGGCTCCTCGTGAACACACTTTAAACAAGAGTGTTCCTCTTCCTCCTCAGCTTCTGTGCAGAATTACACTCCGGCACAGTTTTGCTCTCTCTTTAAAATATTGAACCTAAGGTCTAAGATGCTGCTCTGGTGGTTGGTCTCCCTTTGACCAACCACCAGAAGAGCTATTGGCTTAAAATAAAAGAGCAAAATTTCTTTTCATTTTTTTTCTCTTTAAGCTTGTGTGTTGTTGTTTAGCCCATGATTACCGTAAGCACTTAAGAGTTCCGCATGTTCCTGGCATGAGGAGAATCACATTGAAGTGAAGTCACACTCAGTCTTTCCCTCAGGGTTACACATACTGTAGGGTTGAATATCATTGTGAAATAACTTGGCAAGCATTTTCTTTATTATTTGTATCACAAAATGTCAGGAAAAATGAATGAATGAAAATATATATTGAATCCCTTCCTGTTGATGGACTTTTCAAGAGACATACCAATTGTCTTAGCTTTTCTTTAGTTGTCTAATACCTCAACAGGTATTTGTTAGTGGAGCTAAATTACTACTGCAGAGCAAGCCAGGCTCCCCTGTGAACCCACCTAGTCCTCACTCTAGCAGAAAGTGTTGCATAGATACTGTATGAATGGCTACATTTCAGGGAGATGCTGCACAGCTCTCTCGTTTGTGTTGAGGATGGCTCTGTATACACAGCGAGCCCATCGGAGCTATTGTTTTGGTAACTTCCCCAGGGAAAGAGGACTTATTACATGGTTCACTCCCCCCTCCCCATTAAGCATTGGATCATACTGGACAGAGTCCATAGGAAAATAATACAGCTCTCTCTCCGATCCTGGATCATAATTTGGATCATTCATGTTGGCAAATCCAGACTGGAAACTTTCTGCTTCAACTGTTTGTGTCCACTGGCAACAATGTTTCCTCCCTGATGCTTGCTCTGTCCCTCAGATGGCAAAAAAAAAAGAAAATGCTCAATAGTTACCACAACAGGATGCAACCTCAGGCTAATATTTCTGTAATTTAATGCCAGTTTAAGGTTTTAGGCCTTAGTTTTTATAGTACTTTTTGCTGGATGATTGAGAAATATGCACTAAAAGGCAGTAAGTGCTCGACTGGTTTCTAGTCCTGTGTAACATTTCCCGTAGCACCTTTTGAATAACTTATGGAATGTCAGCCAGGTATGTAGCAGAAATGTAATAAAAGACAACTGACGTCAGGCTCTAAAATGGTCTGGTGAGGGCAGGAAAGACATGGTGAGAAAGCTGCTGCCACATTGCAGGTCAAGTTCAAGAGGGGAGATATTGACTCAGGCCTTACTTATAGACCTCATAAGATATTATTCGTATGCGCCATTTTGTACTTTAAAATTTTTTTTCTCTGTATAATACAAACTTGTAGAAAAACAGTGACTCGGTACAGATGAGAATAAGAAACCACAAAAACATCATGGACTAGGAAAACTTAAATAGTATTCTAGTATTTTATACCTGCTTTCCTAATCAATTCCATATAATTTTATTTATATAGCGCAAAATCACAACAAACAGTCTCCTCTAGGTGCTTCATGTTGTATGTTAAAGACCCTACAATAATACAGAGAAAACCCCAACAATCAAAATGACTCCCTTTAAACAACCACTTGGTGACAGTGGGAAGGAAAAACTCCCTTTTCACAGGAAGAAACCTCCATTATTTGTGATGCATTAGCATTGTCTGTGTCCTAAACCCAGGACTCCCTTGTAAAAGAGATTTTAAATCTCAATAGGATTTTCCTGCTAAAATAAAAAATAAAATAAAATAATTCTGTCGTACTATTCCTGTCTTTTTCTTTGTGTTTTTCTAACAAACGTAATGGAAACCTTCAAAAGAGCATGTAACAGTTAGCTCCATAATTTGTTGGACAAAGACACAATTTTTGTAGTGTTGCCTCTGTACACCACCACAGTGGATTTTAAAATCAATCAAGATGTGATTGAAATACTTTCAGCTTTAATTCAAGGAGGCTTACAGAAATTTTGCTTTTTAACTGTTTAGGAATTACGCTCATTTTTATACACAGTTCCCTGCTTTCAGAAGCTCAATTCATTGGACAAACTAATATAATTTGGTTATAAGGACTTGGATGAAAATCCTTTGCAGTCAGTGACTGCCTGAAGTCTAGGACCCATGGAAGTCATCAAATGCTGTTTCGACCCTTGAGATGCTCTGCCAGGTCTTAACTGCAGCCACCTTGTTGCTGCTTGTTTGTGGGTCTTTCTAATCTACCCTTGAGTGAAAGCTGTGGTTTGCACCTTGTTGTAAAACCCTCTGTATTTACATTCCGTGTCTTGATTGTAGATCTTGACATTGTTGTGCCTACTTCCTTGAGTGTTCTTGACTTGCTTAGAAGTTGTGAATTTGTTTTTCTTAACCATGGAAATAATTCTGTCGTCATTCAATTTAGTTGTCTTAAGTGTTTTTTCAGGCTTTTTGGTGTTGCTGAGCTTGTCTGTGTATTCATTCTTTTTAGTAATATACCAGATTGTTGATTTGACAACTCCTAGAAATTTTGCCCTCTGTTAGGTTCAGTTTGGTTTTCAGTCTAATGATGGCCGCTTTCAATTTGTGCCTCTGAAAATGGACTGTATAAAAAAATGAACGTAATTCCTAAACAGTTAAAGCAAAATCTGTGATAAGCCCTTTGAATTAAAGCTGAAAATCTTCACTTCAAACACATTTTGATTGTTTGATTTAAAATCTACCGTGACAGTGCAGAGAGGCAAAAATATAAAAAAACGTGTCTTTGTCCAACAAATTATAGACCCAACTGTATATTAGCTCATGTTAAGCCCTTACTAGAGTAGTCGGACTCAAATGGTAAATTTGTTGCAAAAATAAATCTGTAGACTTTCAAGTATCATTCACAAATAGCCATTTTGTAGTGTAATGCTCCCATAGAAGGCTCAGCTTGTTATGAGGAAACATGCATACTGAAAACAGTTTCTGCATTTTTCCCCCTTCAAAGATCAGCATTGTTTCGTCAATGTTTCTCCTACAGAAATTGTTTTCTTTTTCTGTATGGAACTGTACTTGCTATCTGAAGGAAAACAGATTGTTGCACATAGTGTAACTAAATGTGATGAGTGGTCATCAGAACTTCATCTGATGGTAATTAAGAATCAGACAGCTTCAGACAGTAAATGTACCCCTTGGTAGTTGCAGAATCTTTAGGGATGCTTGCTCTTGACTAACTGCTTGGATAATTATAGATCTTAATTACTGGAAACCAAGAGGAAGTATCCCCACTATACCTGCTTTCATACAGTTATGTTCCTTTAGCTGTTTTGGGGGTATTTTTGGCTACAGTTCAGACAAAAGGATAGCAAAATCTTTATTTCTATTATTATTTTTTTTCTCTGCCGTAACTGCCATCTTGAAATGTTAATCAAACAAAAAAAAGGAAATGTAAATATAAATTCGCACATGAAAACATATGGAAAGAAACAAGGCAACATAACAGCCATGTCAACATGTCACATTTCCAGCTGCCAGCTGGATCATCTTCATTTGATTTTGCCTAATGAAGTAACTTAATATATGAATTTAATTTTGCCATCTACTTCCCAAACAAGCAAAATGCTGTTGTTGTACTGCTGGAAATAGAAAAATATCTGGGCAACAACTTTGAAGTATTTGTTTTCATTTGTGTGGTTTAACAGTAAATGAAGTTGACTCATTTATTAATTAATACACAAAAGGGGGGGGGGGATTAACTACTGCTTTATATGCAGCCTTTGTATCTGTGCCAGACTGCTTAGTAGATTAGATGCTTCAAACCCCTGGCTCCACTGCAGTGCTTGCCTTTGTGAGTATGGCTCTTTTGTGCGCTTTCTCTCATTCAGATAGAAAAGTTGTTGATGATGTGTTGCCTGTGAGAATGACGGAGATGTGACTGAGGATTATTTTAAAAGATCAGGCTGCTTTTTTTTTTTTTATTTTTAATTTGACTCAGCTTTATTCATTGAGTC
>VUQK01015117.1:0-13020 GCA_015106715.1 Bujurquina vittata
AGAGCTGTGAGTGTTGTTATGGAGGAAAAAAGCATTAATTTATTTGAGAAGCATTATTATTTAAATATGCCAATAGTTTATTTTTGAGCAATTTCTCATGCACAGCTGCATGAAAAGTGCCCATGTGACTCAAGTGCCTTTTTGTTTATACCTTTTGGGAAGAAAAAATATATTACATACATATATATATATTGTATATCACCATTTAGCTAAAAGATATTTTGATATTATTTTTGGTCCATATCGCCCAGCACTAGTCAGATACCAGATAAATTAAAGCAGAACTTTTCATAAGTAAGACAGTTTACAGAGGCAAAACTACAAAAATTGTGTGTCTGTCCCAAACATTATATACTGTATATCTTGCTTTTTCTAAGCACTTGTTTTGGGCTGCAACCCGACCTTGGTAGATGTTTCCAGATTATTCACCCTTTCTCCCTCCCTTTGCAGAGACGAACTGCAGAGCCCATTTCAAAGCCTCCTGGCTCAGAGCAACAAACACATCACACGTGCAAAAACCAGGAGCGTCCACACACACATAAATAGAATCTCATTATTAAGTCCACCTCTTTTATGTATTTATTTCTGTACCACACACGCACACGCACACACACACACACACAATTCTGGTAAAGACAAAGCTTAAGAATGATCAAAAGCTTTTTTTTTTTTGCCTTCCTTACAGGCACTACAGTGGGCCACCCATCCAGCACTTTGCCCGCTTTCGTTTTTTAATCTGCACAAAAAAAGCTGAGCTTTTCACAAAAAAGCTCCCGCCACCTTTGGTATGTGCTGCTCTCCCTTCGTGTTTATAAGCGCTGTTAGCTGAATCACAGAGGATCGCTATTTAAACGCATCTTGTGGAGGTGCCATTTCTTTTTACTGGTCCCACAATTGTTTCGATGGGCGATTAAATAAATTTGCAGGGCATAAACATAATGACACAGGCAGGCTTCAGAGTGGTAGTGCACTGATGAAAGCTAAACTGCTTTAAAAATCCACTAGCTGCTTCTTTATTAGCTCCCCTGTGGTGAAACTATATCGGACTGAAAAAGAGTAACAAGAGCGTCCAGTGAAGTGGTGCCTAGTGGGGTCGGCCGTGCTTTAAACGGGCTCAGAGGTGTGGTCTCATGATAATTATTACCAAAGGACCCTAAACAACAATCCTTCCATTCACTGCATGGTGGTGACCAAGTCAGACGCAGGCAGGCATCAGTAGTGCTTGTAAAGGGACAATCTGTCTATTATACGCAGCCTGCATAATTACTAGATGTAACTGTTTTAACCTCTGAGAAGAAGCAGCAATTATTCAGTGAGTGACTGACACTGTGCTCCCTTATCATCAGTAGCCTCTACTCTCTCCATCTCTCGCTCCCTGTCCTTTTGCCATTATGGTAATGCCTCATTGTTTAATCTCAATTAGCCAGACTAGTTATGTAATCTAGTTACCAACAATAAGGTTTCTAAAATAAGTTAATCCTCATCAGCAGAGCTTCAGCTGCTCTGCCATACGGACATCGTCTCTGGCACTGGTCGGAGCGTATTTTTTTGGTTTGAAGAGCAGAATCTGATCATTGTGTAAACAGCGTGTAGGAGTGTGAGAGACAGTGTTGTCAGACACACGAGATAACTGTGCGTGTCACTGCAATAGAGAAACTGAACTAAAACAATATGTGTGTGTGGGAGGAAGGAAAAGAGAAAACCAGAGGGACTAATTGATGTAATTTTGGACATAGAGTATTTTTGCTGTTACAACAGCCTGTGGGCAGTGGATGCTCTCAGGACTGCTTCTTCCAATCCTCGACGGGGTGTGCATATTTTTTGTGGACATCCAACCCACGACACTGCTGTGAGCTGTTAACTAAACAGCACCGTTTTCCACATAGTTAGACTAAATATACTCTTATTTCTACAAAAGAAAATCTGATTTATCAGCATCTTCTTGTGCTTGAGACACGTGGTCAACTTCATAGCTAAAGTAAAATAGTCTCTATTGCTAATTTACTATTTCATAACCCCTGTACAGAGGGTGTATTTATTGCATAACTCGCCCATTTAAATTTTATTTAGGTTTAAAGTTCAGCATTATTAGAGACCTTGACACTTTCGAGAAACACCTCAGCTAATTTGAGCCACTGCACTGCACTTCTCAAGCATGTTTGTTGTGCTGGTGCTTTTGTAAATGTAATTATCTGACAAATAACACAGCTTGCTATGCAGTTAATGGTATTAACAAACCTAAAAAGTCTGTTCTCCGGTCTTGGTGACTACAATTCTTGTATTTTCTCTACAGTCTAGTTCAATCAGACACAAATAGCAATCCACGTGTGCATTTCTGTTTTAATATGAAAGCAAGGCTACTGTGAAACTGCGTCTTTAAAAAAGAACTTCATCAGCTTTTAGCTGCATTCAAATGCAGGTTTGTGTGATCAAGTATGTGGCTTTGAGCTCTACCTCCACATATTTCTACACACTTTTTCCCCTTTCCAAAATTTTAGCCTTCAGCCAAACAAAACTGAACTGGTACAGAGCTCTGCCCATTGTCTGTTTTGCTCACTGTAATTCTTTGACTCTTCATTAAAAAAAAAGTTTTTGCTGACATAAGCATATGCTCCATCTTCATTTATTTAAGCTTGGATAAAAGTCTCCTGAATCCCAGAATTTAGTGGGACTCATTAATGTTGACAAGGTCATCGTTCTCCCTGAATACCAGGGTTTCCAGTGAGTGACTCCGGCCCTGTGATCTACAGCAAGACAAAACACTGAGACCTTGTATGACTCTCACAGAGATATCGATCTTTCCTCAAGGCTAAACATACGGCACTGAATCAATAACAGCTGCAGCCTGTTGAGGCTTGTTATCCTGGAATACCAGAAAATGCAGATGAATACATCAGGTTTTTTTTATCTGTTACAAAATCACGAACTCTTTAGCAACCGTATTAATACGTCTCCAGAATGGCAGACTGGAGAGCAACTATTGCAAGAAAAATGTGTTTCCCCTCCAGAGGCTGTTCATGTGTCAGCTGCCCTGAACAATCAATGGATTCATCTTTTCTTCATTGCCACATGGCTTTCAGTGTAATATTAGGTCAGGGCGCAGATAGGAATGGGGGATGGTGGTGGTTAGTGTCAGTGTCTGCGTCTCCGGGTGTCTGGAATGCTAGACTTTTCCCCTTAAATCTAATATAGGCAGGTTCCGGACATGCAACGCTACACAAGCTTCACACACTTCTGCAGTGACTCACCCTATATGATTGGTCCGTAACGAAATTTCCAGTTCTCTCAGGACTTGGGTGGACTCTTGTACCCTTCGTCTGAATTTCTGAAGGAGGAAAGAAAGCGGGGGAGGTAAAGTTTCATTATACCCCTGTAAATCAACATGTGGTAGCACAGAGATATTTTGGCTGGAGAAAACTTATTTCTGACTAAAAGATCGGACCAACAGACAAAGAAGGAACCACACTGGCATTTAGATGTGAAAGCAAGCAGGCTGTGTACTGATTACAAAATAAAAGAATGAAAGATGAGATTGAGCTGTTCCCATAGGTTTCTAAATGATCCTTTTATTTGCCAGTAACCAATAAAGAGGCTAAACGAGAAGGCGAGCTGAGTCATTGGAAACTGTGAAAGTGAAGGAGTGTTTTTTTTTTTTTATCCACTCATGTTGCTGCTGTTTGCTCATGTTGGTTCTGTAAATAGCAATAATCCCTCCTGGAAGCAGCATGATAAAATCAAGTCACCTAATTGGTTACCTCTCAAGGCTGGCTAGGAGCAGCAGCTACATAAACACAATTGTACACACAGACACACATATACACACACATTCTCGGCCCTGTTACTGTGGCTACAAGTAAAAGGCAGAAATGTGCGAGCGGCATGCATGAAGCTACGGACTAACTAGTGAGTGAAACAGAAACGACAAAACAGAGTGGGTTCCTCTTTTCTTTCATCCTCTAACGGGAGGTGTTCTGCAAAAACAAAAAGGCCCTTCAGGCTGTTATACAATCACAGGAACAAAACAAGAGAAGTGAATGACCGGTGGTGATCAAACAGCCTCACAGTGTGATAGGAGGAGGGAAATCCCTGATCACAGAGAGAGTGAGTGAAAATGTTACATCAGAGGAGAGAGGAGGAGAGGATGGGAGAAAACTGATTGTATAACAGAGCAGTAGCACTGCAGTTTGAAATGCAGTGTGTCAAAAGGTGAAAACAGCATCTCATGTCTCGTTGCTGTCTTGTTAATAAATGTGTACACTGCAAAAAAAAATGCAAAAAATTAGCAGGTAGTTTCAAGTGTTGCAAACAGCTTAAGAAATATCACCAAACTTTCTGTGCCACATGGGTGACAGCGAGTCTGCAAGTTAAGGTTTCCTAGAGAGGGAAAAAAAATTCATGTTCACTCTCAGAGATGGAGAAAGATATAGAGTGGAGGACAGAAGCGGAAGATGAGCAATTATTTTCAAAGGTAAGGACTGTTTTGATAAACTGGAAATGGTTTCGGTAAGGTTATAAATCTTGATTTAATATAAGTACAATAATTTTGTAGTATTCAAATGTTACGTGAAAACACTAGGCAGTTTCGTGCAGGTTAAACTGGTTTGTGTGCAGTACTGTCATGAAATTGACACTAATGCACGATGTTGGACTGTTACAGGGCAGTGTGGCGTTCATGGTCAATATTAGGTTACATCAAGGGTTGTAGGCATCAATTTAAATTTGAGCTGATCTCTTTGTTGTACTCAGTGAAATCCACAAAGAGCACAGAGCAGCAGATCACAGTTTGTATGCAAAGAAAACAAAACTACTGGGGCTAACAACACAATTTTTAGATGTTTTATTTCTAAGAGATTGTTTGCACCCTGCACTGCAGCACTGTATATTAGGGTTCCCCCACCAGTCAAATCCCACTTGAACCCCACCCGAATATATCCATGCTAATAATTACTCACTTAATCATTTATAGGATACTGTACGTTCTACTGTAAACTGCTTTACAGTACTGTCTTCTAATTAACATAAATTCATTAGTACTGGATTAGTACTGTACTATTTTTCCTGATGTAATTATGCGGTTACACTGGTGGAGGCTCACGATAAACATTGCCTGTGTTTCAAATAATGAGGTCAGCAGAATTATAGCAATGGCTTCATATAGGTTTTTTTTCTACTCTTGTCTCTATGATGTCACTGAGATCCCTAATATGGTCATCTCAGGCAGACATCTCTGGCTGGAAAAAGTTGGCTTAAAGAAAGAAGAAAACTTGTTTCTCAGAGAAGAGAAGAGAAGAGAAGAGAAGAGAAGAGAAGAGAAGAGAAGAGAAGAGAAGAGAAGAGAAGAGAAGAGAAGAGAAGAGAAGAGAAGAGAAGAGAAGAGAAGAGAAGAGAAGAGAAGAGAAGAGAATCCGCCCAGAGTTGGAGGGCCTAGTCACTTTCCATGATGCATTTGTATCAGGGAGGAAACGAACCTCAGTCCCGTGTTAACCTATTATTAACGTTTACAAGAGCTGTTCTCATAGCTATGGTCGGCCTGTGTCTTTGGGCTTAGGCGGCGTGTGTCTGGAACATGAGGAGATGAGAAACAGAGTGTTTTTATTAGGGAGGAGTCGTTTGTGTGCTTTTGTGGAAAGCACAGCAGATTTTTGGGGGGAACTGCGCAGGCTCCCAGAACCCCCACCAAACACCCTACACTCCACACTTTAAGTGCTACCAGCTGCAACACGAAGAGAGCAGGAAGAGAGAGGAGCAGACAGTGGAGAGAGAGAGAGAGAGAGAGGGTGAAGACGACATGAGGGGAAATGAGAAAAAGAAGGAGACCAGGAGGGAGAAGTGAAAGGGGAAAGTAAGAGCACGGAAAGCTCTGAAACCATAGAGGAGGGGGGGAAAAAAAGGAGTTTTTGGGGAAGTGTGAGCTCAGGAGGGGTCATCCTGGAAACAAATCAATGGCTGATACATTCTTGGGGACTAGTTGAGCTGCAGATCTTCCTCCTTGGCTGCCTATTGGTTGGGAGCTGCACCGAGGAATGCACCGGAGCCTGCCTATGGAAAGCAGAGGCAATGACCTCCAGCTCTCTCACAGTGGCACAAAGTGGCAATTGTTTGGGCTTGAAGAAAAGGGGGATGGAGCAGGAATGTAGAAAAAAAGCCCATAACTCTTTCTTTTCCTCCACACTGTCTTGTGCTTCTTTTTTTGTCTCTCTGTCTCTCTCATTCACTGTCAATCTCTTTCTTCCCCTCTACCCGCTCTATTATTCACCATTTCTTGTTGCCTCCCTCCCCATTACCCGACTCACTTTCTGTTTTCATTTGATTCCCCTGTGCCTGTCCACTTGAGGTTTCTGATCAGGGCAAAGAACAGCCAAGTATTTCTAAAATCCCACGTGGCCCACTCAGCCTGTGAGACTAAACGGTAAAAATATGATGGTAAATAAATAGAGAGATTTGGACAATTCTCTCAGATGTTGTTTCATTTAGAGTGGTTTAATATAGACCAGTTAGTCATGTAGCCACAGATGACTAAGAATAAAGACAAAAAAACGAGCTAGAAGGAGGATGTGACTTAGATCAGCTCTGAGAGACAAACATCAGCAACTGTTCCACCAGCAACGACTGTGCTGAGTCGATACGTCACAGGAGCTTTAAACACCATGTCCTTCACATTTGCATTGTGGAAAGTATGCTTATTTGTATTTTACAGGAGATTTGAAGGAGAAGGTTGATGCACCAAATTTAAAGCTGCAGTCAGGAGGTGGACAGCTCAGCCAGGCTTACAGTTCCACCTACTAGAATCTCTAAAGCTCCATCAACAACATTGTTTTTTACACCTCAGCTTAAGGAGGATAAAAAAAAAAAAGTTCATTTGTGAGCTTAAGGCGTGCTCGCAGGCGGATTTTGTTACCTTTGGCCAAAGCCAAGCTGATGCATTTACCAACAACCTCACCCACAACTAAATAGATTTAAATGAATACACCCAGAAAACATTCTTCTGATTCTCTCATGAGATAAGAAACGTGAAAATTAAACATGGTGACGGCCGCTAGCTAACTCACACTGGGCATCCGTGTGTGAAAAAATTCAACAACAGGTGTGGTGGAAGGGAAGACGAATGCTTCTCCATTTATACTTTTACAGTTGGTGTCAGGTACCAAGTCAAATTTACACTAGCTGTCAACAAACCTGCAGCTCTACCACTGAGGCTGCCTTGGCATAAAATGCCTCAACCTTTCAGTGTTGTGTCTATTACGTTTCCTTTAACGCGTGTCACTGTCTTCTTGCTTCCTGCCTTTATCAGATCTCCTATGTGTGTAATCTCTCAGGCATTACATTAGGCATTAAAATCACAGAGGTGTAGAGGTCTAAGAGACAGTCGATACTCCCAAAGGCCTATCAGATTAACTTAACTAGCCCGTTATCGTCACCATCTACCATGTTCCCCCAATGTGCTGCTTTGACATTATTTGCAGCCTTGTTGTTTAGCACCTTTACTGGTTGCTTCAGAAAGTGCCACGTCTATTTCAGAAGTGCTGTGCCAAAAAAGCAACAAAAAAAAAAAAATCAGCATCAGTGATTCTAATTTAAGGCAGCATGCAAAATGTAAAATTGGCATTCTATGATTTAAAAGTCAGATCAACTGACCCCCTGGGCTCGCCAACTCCTTGCAACCTTGATTGGATCATAATGGAACTGTCAGTATTTCAACAATTTATCCAAACCCTTTAGCTAAAATTTCAACTCTGCTCACATTCACTGTCACATTAAACTAAATGATGTCAAGGTGAACTGGTAGACACGTTATGTGCAATGAAACAACGCAATCACATTACTTTTATGTTCCTATTCTTTTAAAATTATTGAGGCTGCTCATCATTCCTGGCTAAGCTGCACAATTTCCCATTAGGAATCACTCCTAGTTATTAATAATACTGGTTTTGACTACACAAAATTGTGTGCTGTATGGCATATTTTTTGGCACCACTAAAACATTGCTACTCCCCTTTTTACCTTAGTCATGATAGCGTTGTTTGTGCGGCTCTAGATATGCCATTGTGATTTAAACTCTCCACTCAGTCCAAATTGAATTATTCAGCGATTTGTTGTTATTCTGGCAGAGTCTGTTGGTTAATTTGTTTATCACAGAGGGCGGTCTCCCAGTATTCCCCCCACAGCTTGCTCAGCCAGGCCAAAAAGACTTCATTTTGGCAAACCTCTAAGAGCTGGCGGATGCTTGTCTTCATGAAGCTCCTCCTTTTACTCCCTTCTGCTCCCTTCCAAGCCGCCAGGAAGACAGCCAGAACTGGCTGCTTGGATGACATAAGGCCATCTTTATCATGTTGCTGGGACACTTCTGATATCTTCAGTTAGCTCCTGCTACGCTGCAAGGTGATGCGAGTGCAGCAATTCATCTGACTGCACCGCTCTCCCTTTCTCTGCCTTCAAGTAGCTTGTTTTGAACTAGTATTCCATTGCTCTTTCTCTCAGTGCACGCTCAGTTCAAAGCAGCCATCAGCCACAGAGCAGCACCACTAAGCATTGGCCAGTGGTTTCTCAAACCTGGGCGTTCCAGATAAACAACTGTCCCTGTTCTAAGTCACACTGATGCCTGTTTTGAAACTAAAGTTCCCAGGCTGCCTCCTCCAGAACCCATGTGTACAATTTTTCCTCAGCTGTAGGGATATCCTGGACAAGAGATAGAGGGGTCAGAGGGGAAGGAAAGGCTGCAGCACTGGAATGGCCAGTGGAACAGGGAAACAAGTTAGCAAGGCCGCTCACCTTTCTTGTGACTGCTGGATCTAGATAACTCCTCAGCTTTTGGAGGTATGTGTGAGGCGGGTTCTTCACTTGGAATCGCTCCTGTTAAAAAAAAGAAAAGAGGAAACAAAACACTGAGATGAGCAGAGGGAAAGGAAACAAGATGAGAGGAAGAGGAGACTAAGAGCAAAGGGCAGAAGCTAAACATTTGGACAGTTTTGGAGTAACAATAGCAGAAGTTACATTTACAGTTCCACAGTTCAGTTTGACATAGCCAGTTTGTTAATTCAGATGACCACATCACAATGTCACAAGTCTAGTATCATTGCTAGTAAAAGGTAACTTGTTTCAGCTTTCAGATTAAAGCTAAACGGGCTTCGTGAGTCATCCTTCAAATGATGGCAACACCTTAATATGTTCTGCTTTTAAAACTTCAGTGATCATTTCTAAATTTGGAACTTCCTTTATGACAGAATAAATGTCATTAATGATCTTGTAATTCATTTCAATGTGCTATATAAGAACTGCCTACCTGGGAACAGTAGGAAGACCTGTGCGCATGTATATTTAAGTCTCCTAAGTTCAACCAGCAAGACTTTTGAGGCCACACCATTGTGCTCTAAATATATACTAAACAGCAGATTAGTGCTGGATTTGGATCAGTGTGTTGAGCAGGAAAGAGTATTTGGATCAGGCTGAGAGCCACACCGGCAGCATGCATGTTTCTGTTTAGTAATTTACCACACTGCACCAGAGAGTGTGAGGCTGCAGGGCATGTCACTTAGAAAATGTGTTCTTCACGCAGTGCACTCAAATTTCTCTAATGTTCTCCCTAATTTTGAAAGATCTGATCTTTATTCTAGTCTGTAGACCGGGAGGTGATGCAGACAGACTCTGTGAAACATTGTGTGTCCCTGGCTGATTGTTTCACTTCCTAGAGAGAAAATGTCACCAGAAAGAGGCTCTCTGTCCAGCCGACATCCAACCTCAGATTCCCCAACAAGCGTAGCGAGAATTTAGCATGCAGTGACAAAAACTTGATCCCCCAGTAGCTTCCCACTAATGCATAGCCATATCTCTGCAAACAAAGTTTCATAACAGGAAACTGTGATTCTGATCTAATTAAAAGTCATTGACAGTTACAGGTTAGCAGTGCACGTGTGCAAATTTGCTGTAGGTTTAGGAAAATACATACACCTAAAATCCAGCTTATACAGTCGTGACCTGGCTCATTCATATCCAAAAAGATCCATATCACATGCTTTTATGCAAACAACTTTAAACTGTCAGCTTCATCAAAGCAGCATTTGTTATACTGTTTTGTTCTGGATCACATCCTGGAAAGGTGTCCACCTTCTGTACACAGATACAGAGATCAGACCAGCAACATGGTATTTGTCACAGCCAGAGGGTCTGTCACACAAAAACAGGGAGGAGGAGAGTAGCGTCAGGAAGGAGCGCCAGCTCTCAGCTGACAGTAACAGATAGACAGTTTGGAAGCTGGAGTGTCTGCAAAGTAATGAATCAGCCGGTGCTGCTTATATCTTGATGAGTGCAAATAAATGTCAGGTGTGTAAATGCCTCACAAATGCAGAGGTGTGACTATATAAAGACAGAAACAAAATCATAGAGAGCATGCATGCCTGGTATGTAGAGGAGCATACTGTTTAAACAGGTTCCAACATGCTTTGTGGCAATAAAGGGTTTGTCCAGAGGAGCGGGATTAAATTAAATTTGAAAGGTGAGCTATACTTCCTGCTCAGCATCTGATAATTTGGCAGCCAGCAGCTGCTGACAGAAATGTTTGGGTGCGCTCATAGTGACCGCACAACGCTCCGCTGGCTAGTAACAGATTGCAATCATAGGATCAGAATGGGGTGAGTTCATCATATTGTATCTCCCTCTTTGTACTTGGGATGTTTTAACCTTGTGTTCACCTCAAGAACAACCTCGATATCTCATCAATATTTCATAAATCCTCATAACTGCCGGAAAAAAATGTTTAATATTTCAACCTCTTTTGGCATTTGCAAGGCCTGTTTTCCGAAGGGGATGCACCTGTCGCCTCTGTCTCTCGGCCTCTCTCTGTCACTGTTGCCATGGTTACATTTAGGGCTTCACTGTAGCTATGACACAGAAAGTACCTTAGTCCCAGAGCTGCCTGCACCATCATGGGTATAGGTTTATTTTGAAAACAAGAGAGGAACAAAGAATCCTGAGAACTGGGTTAACAATATTCTTTGATGCTGACAATAAAACTTCTGAGGAAACTGCATTATTCTAAACCGCAACTTCAACCTAATAACAAACAAAGTGTAGCAAAGAGCTTTGGCATGCTTGCCAGTGACTGGTGTCCACCTGCACATTGTCTGAACAGGTTATGTTTGTAACTTCGGCTTTCCAAATCTAACCTTTCTTATAATGGAGAATTATACAGCAAGACAATTTGGATACGTTGAATTGAAAGTGTTTTTTTTTCCTTGTTAATTTCAGCACCACACACATTCATTGCTGTAATTTTCCTACACTGAAAATTAGGAGTTTCCTTTCAGAACTCTTTCTCTGGGTGGAAAATTTTCCGCCACAGTTTTCCAGCCCAAAGCGGTCTGTCCCAATGTTGCCATCGTCACAGAAAGGATAAAAAACTTTGAATTCCCAATATATAAAAGATGATTTTGAACATGAATAACTAGCTTCCATGGACAATTGTTCCCTTTCTTCAATGGGTGACTATCAAGAAGCCAAGATGCTTGTCAGCAAAAATCACTGGGCAATGTTTTAACAGACTGCTTCCCTGAAACCAACCATTTTCACCTCAAGTGTGACTGTTTGCAGTTCACTTTATGAAGATCACTGACTGCTGGTCAGCAGTCTGCTGGGTTCTCTCTGGCACAGTTCCTCTCAGGGTCAGTAGTTATCAATACAGTTTTAGCGGGTGGTGGTCTTGATCTTGTCTCTGCTTTTCTCCTCTGCTCAAGGAGGCAGAAAAACTGTCTGGCACAGAGGTTGTGGACTGAGTGGCGCACTCAGACCACAGCTCACTGCACAACGTGCACCCTCTGTTATTTCCTACACACAGCACTGACGCCAATAACAGGCTACATTTTTTAAACTGGCTGAGTGATGTGTGCTCCCTGCTGTGCCACTTAACCCACTTGACCAAGGAAGACAAGGTGGTGTGTAAAGATGGCCAAAGGCTTACTGGGTAAAGGCAGGGCAATGGAGCATGGGTGTTGCGGTCATGACACACAGCGGGGTGGGACCTTCTCCAGGATTACATGCTCAGCAGACAATCCAAACAGCACATATAAGATCATTTTGTGTGAACTTTAACAAAGGCTGATTGATTGTTTGCGGCATTTAAACTGATTTGGTTAAAAAAAAAAAGGACAACAATTAATTGAATGTGACTTGTACAGCCACTAAATGAGATCGCATCATTTAGATGAGTGGCTGATGAGTGGCCCACCTGATCACAGATCAGTTCCCATTTCTTCTCATTGTCATACTGCCGCAGGAGCCGTGCTTTGTCTGGTGGAAGATTCATTGAGTTCTGGAAGAGAGAGAAAGGTGACAATTAATTAGGTGTGGGTGATTAAATAGCATCATAAACCCCAAACACAAAATCAAATTAAGATAATAACTATCATCACTGGTAAGATGCACTATACTTTGCACAAATAACATCAGGGTGTTCGCGGCGCCTAAAGAGACATATTAAGAGACTGCAAGTTTAATGGACCTCTGACCCCAACAGCTGGTTACAGGCTCTCTCGTGGCTAAACATAGTAATGAGCAGGCAACAGGAGAGTTACATTAGTCAAAGTATGTGTGTGAAGGTTATTGGGGAAGGTCATCAAAAGGTGGCAAAGTTTATGCAAAACTGTTTACGCAAAAGTGTTCACATATGCTCTTGCCTCCTGCTCAGCTGGGGTAATCCAGCTGGAAATGAAACTAACCCCTCCCTGTCTCCACCTCTTTTCTTTTTTTTTTAAAGGCATTTTAGATGTTTCATGGACTAATGGACTGCAAAAACAAAACACCAAACAAGAAGAGAGTTTAGATGAAAATACAAAATAAAGTAAGTGCAATTCTGTTTCTGTTGAGCAGAAAATGTTTTCTTCTATAAACATGACGGGGTCTGCAGAGCAAAGAAATGTCTTATATGATTAAGGAAATTTGACCATGAATTTGTTTTCCAACTACTTCAGCACTGAGGGACACTGTAGCCTTCAAACTGTGTGTGTGTGTGTGTGTGTGTGTGTGTGTGTG
>VUQK01015118.1:0-15140 GCA_015106715.1 Bujurquina vittata
AAAAAAAAAAAAAGAGGAATCTACAGGATATATACAGCTTTTGATATTACTATTTAATAAATAGGAAAAAAGCCACCCAAGACCTAATTCAGAACGGGAGAGATACATTTGCACCTTCGGTCAATCCATCTGCTGTTTTCTGCAGCTTCAACACAAATGGTCTCAGTGGAAGGGGGGCTGTCAAGAAGCCATTCTTAAGGAAGGGAAACAGGGAGAAAAGGTTGAGGTATGCCAAACTACACAAGAACTGGACTGAAAATCAGTGGCAACGGGTCTTACAGAGTGATGAATCCAAATTTCACATTTTTGGTTCAAATCTTTAATGAGTATCTACAGCCTTTTTTTTAAATTATTATTCTTTTAGATTGTGCCCCTGGTTGTATGTGTTGTATGCGTGACTGTTTTATGAATTTATTTATTTATTTTTGCTGTTGGCTGCAAAACAAATTGCCCTTCAGGGATAATAAAGTACTTTGAGTTGAGCCAAGCCATCTGTAAAACACAGTGGAGGCTCAGTCATGGTTTGGGGCTGCATTTCAGCCAGTGGTAATCGAAAAGTGTAATAGGTATTTTTTTTTTTGTTTGTTTGTTTTTTAAGGAGCACTACAAAAATGTCTAAAAAGGGGTAGAGGTAGTGGCTAGCAGCATCTCTGACCAGAAAACAGAAAATTTGAAAATTGGCGCAGGAAATATTTGAAAAGAAGTGAAAATTAAAGACATCAAACTGTAAAATTTGATTATCTTTTACTCCTTTTTCACAAATGAAAAGTGTACTCCAGGATGCTAAATTTTATCGACTAACACAACACTATACTGCACTATTGTTCTCCGCCTTATGCTTGCAATTACCACTTTAAATAAGAAAACTCATACATGACTAAGGACAAAGCCTGAGAAACATTCACTTTTCAGTGGCATATGTGAGGACATGATATTACCATTGTTGGTTAAACAGTACATTTTTCATATGCCTTTTTTTAATGATTAAATTTTAGGAAAGCCTACGGCTACCTTAATGTATAATAAAATAAGGCTCACTGGTAAAAAAACAAAAAAAAACCAAACAAAAAAACCCAAAAGAAAACCGACCAGAGATGAAAGTCATTCAACATGAATGATACCTGATTTAAAATATGATAGTACAAAAAAAAGTATTCAATAGAAATGGAATGGAAAGTGTTTTGTTTATCATATCCCACCCCCGATATTTCCTCATAATTACTCAATAGTAGAGCACTTTCAGGGTTGCAAATCAATTTAAAATGGGGCACAAAAGGCTGTCCTTTGCCCTCATAATGACACAATGCATTTGGAGCTTTTTGTATGGATAATAAGCTAAATTTGCTCTATCACGCAAACCAAAACCACAATCAAACGACACATTCTCCCCCTACAAATTGGAACTGGATTTGAGGCATTCAAGTACTGCGTTTATAAATAATATCACAAATTCTTAAGTGTGTAACATTTCCTCATTGTCAACCAAAGTGCAGCTGCATCAGTTCAAAGTCACACAGGCTTAAATATTATTCCTGTTTACTCACCCAATGAGAAAAAAAGTGACTCAAAAGTCATGTGTAATAAAACATTTCAAGTCCATCTAACCTACAACTAGCTCACAGAATAACAACCGACAGACCAGCCGAGCTTCTTTGGTTTCTAACTCGGCTCAGTAATTACGGGTCAGTCACGTTCTGTGTGGGACAACATCTGTTCTTAATGAGTGCAGATGAAAACAAAATAAAAAAAAACAGTGTACATATTAAGTGCTCTGACACTAGAGTAAGCTGCTTGTGATATGATAACGCAATACGGTATAGTTTGGCACATTTTGGCTGTGGCTACATGCCTTTAGTCTACTGTATGCTACAATCAGACAGCTGGAAAAATTTTTTTTAACTTACCTAAATTATATTTTGAGTCATCTGAGTTCATTAATGAGGTATATTTGTAAAGAATTTGCAGGTTGCTTTACAATGAATTAAGCCACAAATATTTTTTCTCCTATTTACTCTGGGAAAATAGTGCAAATGCAATACAACTGAAGCAGCCGTATGACCAATCGTCACTTAAGAAAGTATTTTATATTCAACAGTTTTTTGTTTTTCATCAATAGCATGAAATCCATTACTGCTACTATTTAGAGCTGCTTTCGATGATATGAAAACATACAAACCACAGCACGGACTGCTTTAACACATGTACACATGTAAAGTATTTTCAACATTTTTTTAACTTAAAGGTGGATGTATACAAAAGTCATTCAGACAAACACTTTGCAATAACTCTGGTGTTATCAAAAACCCACACTGGATAGTTAGGGGTTAATGAGCGTCTCTGTACAGTTCTCCTCCTCCTCTTCTGGTTTAATGTTCCTTATAAGCATCACAGACTGGCTCCACACCCAACTTTATTCTTATGTAATCGAGTCCGCCCTCTCCTTTCAGTCTGGCCGGCATGCGGAGGCACCTCCATGTGATAGCAAGGTCATCGAAGGCCAGCTAAGGTGAGTCACTTGTAGTAATGATGTTGCTTGAAGACACCAAGCTGTCTTGTGTAGCCGGGCTGCCACGCGAGAAGGAGGGCGGAGAAATCTCGAGCTGCTTCCGACTCTCATCTGCTCTCCTGCTACATAAATATGACGGCCTGCTTAAAGTGCCAGTCCTATGTGTAAACTCATGTACAGATGTGTATCCAGCTGGATCATCTGGTTCTTCCTCTGGAGTTTTCTGTTCTGTAGGGGTTCTGCGTCGACACGTGAAAACAGTGTCTAGTGAAGAGGCAGCATGGCACATCCCATGTTTTCCATGCTTGGTTGGGAGTGTGTCAGCTTGGGCAGAGTCTGGCCAGCTCAGTTTTCTCTTCTGCAATGGGAGAGAAAAACCGAAAATAAAAACAAATCAAGGCTATTTAGGAAGTGAACTCAAAATCTTTTAGTTACAAAAAAAGCCTGCAGATTCAGAATAATCAACCAAATAATCAGATGCTTCCTAATTAGCTTTATATTTACACTAATTTGCTTTGTTGTTAACCTTTTATCTTTATCTTTGTTTAGTCTTCATAAAAAAGGTTTATTTTAATGTTATCATTTTACGATTAAATAACACTGACATCCAGCAGGAAGCTCACCTTTACTGGCATGTGGAGCTGATTCTGGCGCCAGTGCGATGTGAGTCTGGGAGTGGTAGTCTTGTTTGGTGTGTCTGTGGATGTCAACACCTCCCGAGGGAACCACATTTTGAGCAGTATCTCTATCTGCAGCAGATTCTGAAGGTATTTCTCACTGCAGAAAACAAACAATTGCATTATACTGCTGGGTCATACTGACAATGATAACGTTGGCATTTCAGGCCTTCATTTGCAGGACAGCTTGGATAGAGAGTAAGTGACACCCATGCCACTGTAGTAGGGACTTTAAACTTTTAGTATATGGATCACCTGCTCAACCAGGTGTTCTTGGTGATCTTACCCCATTTCAGGTTTCTGTAAAATTCCCAGAATCCTCTGCAATCTGTCCATGGCTACACTCTGCTGGAAACTGGTTAAACCTGTCAAAAAAACCAAATCTCTTGTCAAGTATGTACCTGAATATAAATACCAGCTAGGGCGCACTAAATAATGATGATTACGTGATACAAAGTCACATACCTCGGTCAAATCGCCCAGTCTGTAATCCGTGAAGCAGCTCGAGCAGAGGATGGATAAACCTATGCAAATCTGCACACTGGAATATTAAAGACAACAATAAAAACTGTTACTACACCTAAAATAAAACCTGCTATTTATTAAAATTAGACCTAAAGATCCTAAAAGAAGGGTGCACACCTTTTGAGCGAAAGCAATGTCCCCTGGTGTCACTGATGATGATAATGTGCGATCTTCAGGAGAAGGGGCAGAGTCTGGAGGGTTAGTTTTGTCAGAGCAGCGTTCGGCCCGGTCACGCTGACCTCTCGAGCGCAGCCGATTGGTGCGAGACGATAAACCAAGGTAGCTTCCAGAGAGGGAGATTCCTTCATCGGCGGACGGTGACTTTCTTATCCCGCTGTCCCCCTCTCCCTCTGAGAAGGTTTCTGCCTCATCTTCAGTCTGCTCAGTCTCACTGAGGAGAAAGCTCGGTGTTGAGGGTAGTGAGTCATAAGATGGCCATTTGGAGGAATTACCCAATGAATTCATCTGTGGAGACAGGATCGAGGAAATGCAATTACTTTAAGATTATAAAGAAAAGTAATCAGTGGCACATCAAGGAGGTCCTGAGTTTGAATCCACCAGCCAGGTGGGGCCTTTCTGTGTGGAGTTTCCATGTTCTCCCTGCGCCTGCTTAGGTTTCACTGTGGGCAGCCTGGCTTCCTCCCACAGTCCAAAAATATGCATAATTAGTTAATTGATTATTCTAAATTGGCTGCAGGATTGAATGTGAGCATGTCTGTGTTAGCCTTGTGACAGACTGATGACCTCTTCAGGGTGTGCCTCGCCTCTCACCCCGTGACAGCTGGGGTAGTGCCTAGGCCACACCCATGGCCCCGAATTTGACATATAGAAGAAAATGGATGAATGGAAAGTAAAGCAATCTCCCTCTCAACTCCTAAGAAGTTGTGTGTATGGTACAATGCATTATCAGTATACTACTCACAAAAGAATGACTAGATACAGTGCTTTTACTACAGTGTGATTATGGCAGTATCATTTACACAGGGGGTTGCATTACCTTGTGATGTTTTGGGGAATAAATCTCTGACTTGAATGCCTCTTAATTATTAGCAATCTGGTGTGCTTCGTTAGTTTTAAAAGATATTATTAAGTGGAGGGATTCCCCTGGCTAAAAACTGCCCTTAAGCAGGACTGATCAACATACAGTTAAGGCAAAGAGTCCGTTCCACTTTCCTTAATAGAAATCTGTGCATTTTACTGTAAATTTAAAAATATTTTATAATTTTCCTTTGGAGGAAGGCTGAAACGTCTTTGGTGGGCGCCAACTTTTTAATTCACACAAAATAGTAGAAAATCTAAATCTAATTTAATATTAATCACGTAACAACTGTTAGAAACAGTAGAGACCTTAGTTTCACAATCGTTAAAGACAAGGGAAATACTATAAAATACTTATCTGCCCTCATATGACTGCAATATTGCAGCACATTGCTTTCATCACTTTTATGCAATATCTATTGGAAGTGCACTTGTTGCCAAGAACAGTGTGCTCGCCAATTCTCAGCAATCGCAATAAAATCCAGATGAGGACAGCGCCAATAACGATCAGCTCTGATAAATTATCACCCTTGAAGAACACGAAGACCCTTCACGATGCAATCGCTGTTATTCACTTTAAAAAAAAAACACACACGCAGTACAATCACACAAGTCCCCTTCAAATTTCGTAAAGGCCTGTTACATAAAGTTTGCAACAGCACGTGTTGCTGTGTGCAAATGTTAGTTGCCTTTTAGCTTAGTGAGTTTATATCTGCACTGGCTGCTTGTCACAGCCTCGGAGGGCTGCAGAATAGGTATTTATTTGTATTGATTAAAAATAGAGGGATTAGGAATATGTTTATGTAAGTGTGCGTCCGCTGCCGACTTGTCATAAGAACCAATAAACATATTTTATACCATTTATAACATGTTTCTCATAACTGGTACTACCCCAACAACTAAATAATATAAATTAAGCGAAGATTACGAGTTAGAGAAATCATTTTTTTAAGCAACGCAATGCATTATTGCAGAATTAATGCCGTTTTCATCCTGTAATAATGCCTGTGGTCAACCAGCTTGCTGGAAATTTACTATGACAAGTTGTGAATGTAAAAGTTGCTGTCTATTCCATCTAAAGTAAAGAATAAAATACAGGCTTTATGTAATAAGCGAGGAGTCACCTTTCCTTCAAAACAGAGAAGTGGAGGAAAAGGGAAAAGATTCTTACCTTCAGGACGGAGCAGAGTTGGACTCTCGAAAACGAATAGTTGCCTTTATTTGAAATACTAAAAATCAATGCTTAAAGAAGGGACTTCCACTAAACTAAAGCCTGTAGTTGTCAGCCCTGCTGTAACTCTTAGTCAGCCTCTCCTCGTTTCTCCTACGTCCTCTCCACGCGTTTCATTTACTTTACGAGCTCTCCGACCCGCACACGAACTACCCATGGAGCGCAAGGGCCGGTACACGTGCCGGAGGGGGTACGGTGCCGCGATTGGCTGAGTTGTGACCTGCTCTTTTCTCATTGGCCGAGAGGTTCGGCCAATCGGCAGCACGCCTGCCGTCTATTGGTTGACACTAGCTTTCAGATACCACCGAGCCTTCAACAGCCGCACGTGTGGTTGGTGTGGATGGAGAACGAGAGGAACAGCACGAGGCAGCTGGCATCTAAAATTTTGATATGCAGATTGAGGCACATTATAGACCCAACGCGTAATAACAAACCACGCTGCTGGTGTGTTTTTCCTCCCCTTGAGGCTTCGTCTTTTTCGGTGGGGGCTGCACTCCCCCCTTCCACATTCTTCTAAATCTGTCATGTTACTTAACTGAAGCTCTCCAATAGGCTTGCATGTGCTGGACCAAAACACCAACTTCACCTGAGTAATGTCATGAATAAGTGAGGATGACATGCACAGCACACAGCAGGGCCTTTCTGCAGAAGATGCAATGTTATTTACAGGATTTTGCTTCTGTCTTGGGATAATAACTGGCTTTCTGGGGTCACCTGTCACCTGAGCATCTTCCATACACACATCTAGCTGACAGTAACAAAGCATGGATTTAGAGATTGATATCTAAATGGCCATGCAATAAAGAGTCTATTGAATCAGAAAAAAAAAAACTTTGGCTTGAGTCCAGTATAATCTAATATGATCTTTATTAAAATAAACTCTAGAAACAATCATTTTCTTTATTATTCAAATTAATGTCCACAAGCTGTTCAAGATAAGGAGATACGACAACATAGGCCTATTAAAGCCACAGGGGGCGCGAGAGAGCCCATTGGAAGGCAGTCTTACATAATTATGTAACAAGATATATGCTTGAGGAGTGAATCACTTGTGTCACATGCAAAAAAGGGATGTTAACCTGCAAGTGTAGATGGCTTTGGCTGAATAAAATAGCTTTTATAACCAAAACAGCAGATGATTATGGTGATCATGATAAAACAGGGAACAGGTGACTAACATTAAAAGTATGGCTCGCTGTCTGTGAATATGGCTTGTGCCACAGAGAGCGTGGCACAAGCCATATTCAACGCTGCCACAATTCTGGGCGTGGTGGAGAGAGTCACAGTGAGTTCAAAATCTTTTACTGTTCAAACAAAAGTGATACATTGCCATTGTGAACAGAATGCAGATCATTAGTGTTCCTTTTATGGCACATTGTCAGCATCACTCTTGCCATACTGGTTTGACTCATGTTCCTAAAGTGTGCACAGGAACACTCAGTTCCAGATTTTTTTGATTGCAACACAAGTAGTATAACCACACGAACACCATGAACCATCAACTGATAAAGAAACCATGCAAACAGTGGAGCCTACTGCCAGCAGCTGTTTATACAAACAACCAAAGGCCAATTAGAATATGATCCAAGGATGCAGATGTTTAACATGTGCATGCGTCTCCAAATAGCTTTTGCGGTGGGACTTTGGCCAGGAAAATGACAGGCACGCTTTCTTGAAATCTGAGCTTACATGTGTTTCAAAATAAAATGCTTGGGGGGATAATGTAGATAACTATTAAAGTATTAAAGTTTGAAATGTGCTGCACTACAATCAGACCTTTGAAGTGGCATTTTTAGCAGCTGACTTAAATTAGAAATCATGAACTGCAGCGTATTTTTTATTCTAAGTGCTGACATCCCCTTCATGCAGTTGATACCTATCAGGGGCAAGGAAGGTAGCAGTGTGTTTATCTTGGGTGGAAGCCAACAAATTTCTCAGCGATAGAACTGCGAATTACATTGAATGCAGAGCCTACATCATACAGACAGCCACATACTAAAACTTATTCATTATACTATTTCATTGTAAACCCCCACTAAAACTTAACTGTGTACCAATCATCTATTATTAATAAAATCAGTAACCCGTCTGATCCACTTCAAACGTGACTGAGTTTGAAGTCGTTTGGAAGAGTGGTTCTTGTGTTTTGGTTAAGACTTATCTGTTATCAGTGCTCCTCAAGCAGTGACTGCAGTCTGTGTGTGCTTAGAGGGGCACAAATACACACAGTCATGTTTGCTTGGCTTTGTGATAAACAAGCAAACATGATATGTGCCAAAACCTTAGCCTAACCCAAGGGATTCCCAAGAGGTGTGGCGAGGCCTGCTGGTGTAACTTGGAGCAAGTTCAGGTGTTCCTTGGGATCTTGGAAACCTTCTGTCAAATGAAACCATTACGGTAGCAGCCTAAGCAAAGTAGTCCAGAAACCAAATTTCAAAGGAGCAGTGTATCTGTGACAGAATGGCTTACATGGCTTCATGACATGGGTTACCACAACATAGCAGCTCCTGTAAGGTGGACCAGTTCTTTAATCCATATAGTGTATATGGTTTGTAGCCATGCAGACACTCAGTTTTATTTTATCCATGTTGTCTCTGCCAGCACTGCACTGGAACTCACAGCATTCTTTAACAAAATCATTGCCAACTAATTCCCAGAACAGTTTCCATGGGGCCTATTTCGTTAACAAAAAGTAATTCCAGTTAATGACTTATGTTTAACTCAAATGTTACGATGCTTTCCAGCTTTAGCAGGGACTTGTTTAAATACTCTGAGGATCACAAATAAAATACTTCAATCTACAGCTAGATCCAGTAGCGATATAAACTAACTGATCCTTTAAAAGAGGTTATCAGTGACGACAGACAACCCATTTCAGTGCAAAATAAACTGCAGGTCATCCATCACAGTGCTCCCCTCAGTCCTTACAATGCCACCCACTGCTTGAAGACAGAGGACAGGATATAAACATGACCTGGTAACCTCTGAGATAAGTAAGCATGGTGAAAATGTTTAACTTTCCCTGTGAGAGAGGAGAGAGCAAGCACACACATCAAGGCCCCCGCTGGCAACAGGCGAGACAGATGCGCACGTCTAGCGCAGCTCGCTTAAGCGGCATTGCAGGAGGTGGCCGACATTGTCGGTGGACAATAATGTCACACCGTGCAGTAGTGACCTTGAATTAATTTATAGCGTGATGCTACTGAGCAGAGACCTCATTCTCACACACACACACAAAAATAAAAAAAATCAACAGCATCGTTTCCTTTAGAAAATTAGGTCACATCAAACTACTTCCAGTGCCATGTATGGGAAAAAATATCGCCCAATACACACACACACACACACGTTTATAAAATATAACAGTTTGTCGTTTAAATAAAAGGTCAATTGTGACAAGTCCTAAGTGTGACTCATTTATTAGAAATGTTCAAAATGGAGACAATGAAATCACATCTTTTCTGTTCACAACGCGACAACATAAACACCACTTCTGTCTATATCTGCCATGTCCTTTTGGTCGAGGCAGTAGCATTATGTTCATCTTGTTTGCTTCTTTCCACTTTGCTTCCTCAGTCTTATCCAGTCCATCATCCTTTTTCCCCAACACACTGCACGTCCCTAGCAGCCGAGCCAGGGATCTTCTCTGTTTGTCCTGGAGATAAAGGCAATTTTTCTGGCCATCTCCATGTGGTATATACGCCTGCAGTTCTCAAAGTTCTTCCGCTGTCGCTCTCGGCAGGGCTTCTCGTAGTATCGTTTGCGCTTCGCTGCGTCGACAATGCCATCCTGAGTCAGGAGCCTGGAGTACAGTAAAAGAGTTAAGTAAAAAAAAAAAAATGAGTGAATAGATTACACTTAGTAAACAGAAAGAGCAGTAAAATTCACACACACGCAGTCCCAACTGTTCCTATTATAAGCCTCTGCTTAATAGTTATTAATGCGCTGAAACCATTACATTTTTATTCATCCATTTCCTTTCTGTGGACTAGTAAAGGTGTGTAAAAACTGAGATTATCTTAGTCACTCACACAGACTATTCAAAATATAAGGAGGAGTACAGCAGATGGCATTAGGTTTTCATAGTCTGAGGGCATGCAAACACAGTCATGTTTTAATTAGACTGACATGAAGTAAGGATTTATGGATACATGATCACAGGTTAAACTGTTACTGGTCCCTAACCATGAGATAATGTCCATCCTTTGAATAGTCTTAAAATAGTTCAAATAATGCATTGAATTAAAAGCAAATAGATGAACATCATTTCAAATGTTCAATCTTGAAATGTTAGTCCTTCAAAAATGGAGCTTATTCTGCTTCTGGATCTGTCGACATACTGACAATGTCATCTCGAGCCATAAAGTCTGTTGACATACAGTGTTGTGCAAAAGTCTTGAGCCTCCCCTCATTTCTTTATATTTTGCTAGGAAAATGGGAAATAGATGCAGTGATTTATTGACCATTTCTGATGAGAGTGAACAGTAGATGGATTAAACTAAGGCCTAGTCATATCGCTCAGATCCTGTGTCCTGCAGATAGTTTTTAGACCCCCCCCCCTTCTTCTTGTGTCGTCCACTTAAACAGTTTCCTTAAATAATTTTAACGATACACAGCACACCATGCAGAGATCACCTTGTTGGTAAAAAAATACTATTTTATGCTTGTCAAACTCTGGGATTTTTCATAAAAGGTGAAAGCTACTTTCAGCTGCTCTGTAGTCACAAGCCATTGCTCTTTGACAGTTTTACATCAGATACCCTTCCTGATGCATCTCCAAAGAGGATTTTTGTCTCTAGCTGGAACTGAAACAGTGGCATTGCCAAATCAACGTATAAACCAGTAAACTAACAGGCTGCTAGTTACAAAGTGCTTAAATTTAACAATTTGACAACGACAACAACAACAAAACATTCCTCTGAAAATGGTCAGATACAAAGACTATACTGAAAATGAGTGAAAAAGCAGCTAATGTCCAACGAAAAACTTTGAAAGCCCTTCAGAAAAGCCTGGAGAATGATTGCTCAAGACCACTTTAAAAAATGACAAGAAACTCTGGCTCTTCTGAAGCAAATATAAAGAAATAAGGCTAGCTTTTGCACAGTGCTATATTTTCAAGATGTCCTCTGGGAACAAGCAAACGCACCCCAAGAAACATCACCCCATCTCCCCCAACTCCACTTCAACAGTATTAAAAGCTTTAGTTATTAATAATTATGTGGATTTTAGAATACTGATATGAAATCTAAAAATTATGCTATATTAGACACATTTATCTACATATTTATTAAGTAGTTCCTACTTCAACATTTGAATGAGTAAAAAAGTATAGTGCTGAACTGATCATGGTACATAGTGAGTACTTTCATTTTGCTTGAAGTACTTTAATCCTTTTTGAACTTTTACTTATAAAATTTTAAATGCATTACTTCAATTTGTAAAAGTAAATTTTAGAGTGCAGTACTGCTATTTTTAAGTTGGTACAAATCTAAAAACTTCTCCCACCATTACGCAATGCAGTTATTTAGCAGTACACTATACAGACTCTTTGCAACAATTCAACACAACGAAGCTTTAAAAACATTAGAAAGGTGTCAACTTACTATTCTTTCAAACAAAATTTTAGGCCGAATGTAAGCGTTAAGCTCTAGTATGATTCATGCTAGCACGCTTTAACCAATTTTTTTATTTAAATCTGGGGTTAATTCATCTGCTTCTTTACACATTTTAAAAATATGCCACAAATTAACATCCGAAAAAAAAATCCCGTAAACTGTGAAACGCGTCCGAGCCCTCTGCGCAGCCGCAGCTCTGACATTGAGCGACAGGCTAACCTTGGCCTTTAACGCGTCGCTGCCATAACAGCAAATCTGATAAAAACACCAAACTTAAATACACCGGACTGACCTGTTCAAAGTTTTGTACGCTGCATCCACGTCCCCGTTTTGTACCATCACCGTCCGAGCGATGAAGCGAAGGTGCCTCGCCATGATGACACCGGTGCTTGTCCAACTATCATCCGGCTGTAAACGCCTAACGACAATAAGTTCCGGGCACAAGAAGATCCGCATGAACATAAGCTGACGCTAGGAGGCGCTTTACACTACCATTCTATTAAATACAATCAGTCCTGTTTTGAATTTGTTTCTGTATTGATATTTTTCACTAGATGTAGTTCACTTTTTAAAAAGCAAACAAACAAACAAACGTAGAATTGTTTTATAAACCTGTCATTCTGAAATGAAGATAAAAACTTCTTTCCACTGCTCCATTTATCTGTCACCACAGCAGACGATCTACCTCTGCTCCCCCATTCCAAACCTCCTCCTGTCACACTAACCCTCTGCATGTCCTCCTTCACTACATCTAACATCCTTTGTCCAGTATATCCACAATCCCTCCTCTGCACATGTCAAAACAATCTCAGCTTTGCCTCTCTAATTTTGTCTCCAAAGTGCTATACTTGAGCTGTCCCTCTGATGCACTCATTTCTAATCTTGTGGTCACTCCCATTGAAAAGCTCAACATCGTCAGCTCTGCCAGCTCCAGCCTGGCCTCCTGTCTTTTTGTTAGATCCTGTAGGTGAAAACATACTTTCAAAACAAAAATATAAACTGCTTGGAGTTTTGATAACAGAGATCCTCAAAACCTGTGAACTCTTAGCCCTTTAGTTTTATATCATTTGGCATTCGCTGAAATTCAGACTCCATAATATTGTTAATATTTGTTATTGACAATATATGTATGCATTGATGAATGCATAAGGGGAGACTGGAGGCCATCTGACTCCTTAGTTGCCTGGGTTGGTGCTCAGAGTCATTAATTATTAATTAAAACTATGATAAAGTGCCAGTACTGCATCAAATCCTGAATTAGCCTTCTGTCTTTTATACACCCAAAACCTCACAGCTTGTACCTTTTTCTCCTAAAATAAATAAATTGATCAGAATTAATCACAGAAAGAAAAACAAGGCAAACAAACACCCAAGTCTCTTCAGCACAGGGAACCAAATTGCTGCTATTAGAGGCTGCATAAAGGTAGATAGCTTTCAGGGGAATCACAGCTTCATGGAGTTACATCTGTTGTCATAGCAACAGGGACAGCGGTGTCCAGTGTTATTCTTTCATCAGGGCCATTCTCCTCTTTTTTTCCTCATCCCTAATGCGCTGCTGTTGTCCTCTGCTTGTCTCACTCTGAGGTCAGCAAGCGGTGAATGCTGCTGTGTGGAAGGAGGGTCTAATTTGCATTCAAAAGTGCTTTTATCTGCCCTTTCTCTGTGTAACATTGCAGGTGAGGTTAACTCCCATGTTGCTGTAACTCTGTAGGTTACTGTATCTGCATGGTGCCACAGGGAGGAATGCTTAGACAGGCTGTGCAGATAACATCGTGATTCCTTTTGTTGGGTGAATGCAGTGCATCATGTTTCCAGAGGCATCCCATCTCATCCAGAGCTGATGAAACCTCCTTGGCATTGAGTCGCTCTGTGTGTGTGTGTATGTGTGTGTGTGTGTGTGTGTGTGTGTGTACTGTGTACTAATGAGCGCAGTGAGACCACAGTGAGAAAGTTTTGTAATAACTGCTTTTCTTCTCATCTTTTCCCCATTTTAATTTAAGCATGACTGACGTATTGATTGGCCAGTATTATTGGAAGTTATAATCCCTTCACAGATACATCAGTATCAGTATGTGGACAATGTCTCTTTCTTTTTAATATTACTCTAACGCATTGTATATATGTAAAGGACATCAGTCATCTGTCTCCATCTCCCGCCATCAAAACATCCTCCTCTGTCACACCAACCCTCTGCATGACCTCATTCACTACATCCATGAATCTGCTCTTCCTCTTTTCCTCATGCCTTCTTCGACATCCTTTGTCCAGTATACCCATTATCCTTCACTCTCAATGAAAATCTTAACATCTTCAACTAAGGTCTCATTACCATCTTGCAAACCATCCCTTTGACTCTAACTGCTATCCTTCTCTCAAATCACCCCTGGCACTCGTCTCCCCACACTCCACCCTGCCTGCCTTCTTCAGCTATCTTGTGCACAGTCCATTGCTTTTGATGACTTCCATTCCTCTTCTCTCCAGAGCATACCTCCACCTCTCCAAGCTATCTTCCACCCGTTCCCTGCTCTTGCTACAGATCATAATGTCATCGGCAAATATCATAGTCCACTGAGACTCCTGCCTGACCTCATCTGTCAGCCTGTCCATCACCCCTGCAAACAAGAAGGGACTCAGAGCCAATCCCTAAAGTAATCCCACCCCCACCTCAAACCCATCTGTCACTCATACTGCACACCTCACCACTGTCTCACTGTCCTCACACATGTCCTACACCATCCTCACATACTTCTCTGTCACTCCTGACTTCCTCATGCATACCACAGTTCCTCTCTTGGCACCCTATCGTGTGCTTTCTCTGGATCCACAAAGACACAGTACAGCTCATTAAGACCTTCTCTGCACTTCTCTAATATATCTAATGTATATAACAAACCAAGTATCAAAATGTGAATGACATATTTTCAAAGTATTTTCATATAAATCAGCAAGAAAAGAAGCAGGTAACACAGTGATTGACTGAGGAGATAAATTGATGCTGCAACAGCAAATATATGCTTTTTGGTTCTAATAAACAAACCAGTTTTCAGTGAAACATGAAGCTTGTGGGTCAGTAAACATCCTCACTGGTTGACTGTTCAGTTCTTGATTTGCTTTGCTAGTTTTTGCGTTCTCTTTGTCTGATTGTCCTGCATGTGACGATCACATGCACCCCTCTTTTATTTCTGTGCATGTGTGGTCCTGTGCTCCCCTTGTGCTGTTTGTTAAACTTTTTTTTTTAATGGGCTATTAAGCAATGGTTTTGCTGGTCTGGTGCACTTGAGTTTAAACTGGGCTCTATGTGGACCTCAGACTAAAATGAGTTTGACACTCATGCTCTAAATTTTTAATTGTAGAGTGGCATGTTCCTGGATGGATGCCTCCGGCTGTGCTGTCTTATCTTTTCCTTTTTCATTACCAGCTTTTTCACCCCAGCTCTGCAGCTAACCACATAAACTCGAGATCTGAGTTCACATTTAAAAAAAAAATTAAAAAACTCAACTCAGTCGGAGGCGCAATAAGCTTCAAACATTTCTATTCTAAATCATTAA
>VUQK01015118.1:15160-29485 GCA_015106715.1 Bujurquina vittata
TTGGGTTCAAATTAAAAAAAAAAAAAAAAAAAAACTCAACTCAGTCTGAGGCGCAATAAGCTTCAAACATTTCGATTCTCATTCTCTACTTTTTATTTTCCGGAACTCGTGTCAAAAAATTTGGGACTAACATGGTGCCATCTTAAAAACAATTAACGCTCCTATTTAAAATCCGAGCTGGCAGCTCGTCAACATTAAACGACTTACTGGAAGCGAATTCTCCAGCTCTTATCCAAATCTTTCACCATGCTGACAGAGGTGGAGGGTAAACTTGGGATCGGGGAGGAGGGGGAGTCCCCTCCCTGCCACCAGCCTCTGCATTGGCTGGACCAGCATCAGATCCAGGCGAGCCGTCAGCCAATGAACGGAGGCGGAGATGCAGGCAAAGAGGAGACGACTTTACCGACCGGTTAACGGAGAAGGACAGACCGGAGAGCCGGTGACTGCGAGCACAATCGGTTTCCAATCTGCAATAAATAAATCAATAAACACAAATTTATTTCTGCATCTGCTTGCACCGAAATGGAGGATAAAGTTACAGACTTCTCTGGGAAATGGAAAATGAAGTCTTCGGAAAACTTCGAGGAACTTTTGAGGGCGCTTGGTGAGTGAATGGATTTTTGCTCCCTGTTTATTTTAAATTTCTAAAAAGGACCAGCAGCGCTTCATCTGTTATAAAAGAGGAGTTTCTTCCTATTTTTCCAGCTTTAGGTTAAAAAGAAAAAAGTTGCATGCAGAACCTTTGAGTATTTAAAGCTGCCTTAGAGTCAAGGTCAATCATCAGCCACTGAGGCTTATTGGTAAAACGGAAGGAAGAGGGATGCCACTCGATTATAAAGACCTGTCAGTCATTTTTGGCATTATCAGCTGGAGATCCACAGAAGTCAGCTGGAGAGCCTGAAATGGCTCTGCATGAGGCTAAACTGTCTAATGTGTTCCTGGGAGTATTGGTTCTGTTAAGCCCCATGGACTTTGTGCTGAAAACAGGAGTGAGAGGTCATGTGAGGGCCATCCAGTGGCATCCATTAAAAATCTGAAGACAAATATCCTATGGAGGAGATTAGGCTCATCTGAAGCAGGGTCCGCTTCATGCCGTTGTAATTAGAGCCAGTGTAAACGGAACTAAGCCTCGACATGGGCCCCAGCAGCCTGCCTTTGCTGCCTGGGGCCTCTCTGACCTAATCTAGGGCTGTGTGTGTGCATGCGTGTTGTGTGTGCGTGTGTGTTTTTATAAGTGAGCCAGAGAGTCTCCGTTCGCCTGTCGCTTCTGTTGTTACTAATGGATGAGCAAACCTGGTCTGAATCAGATTTTTTGTTTTGTTTTTATGTCTGAAGCCAGTCCAACGCACACAACTAAAGGTTACACTCACAGCATTTTGTATCCCATCTCTACTCACAACACCTACATGCTGCTACTCATTCAACCTTGGCGTTTGTGAGTCAGCGCTTGTGTTTCTTTTTTTTTAAGTTAGAAATTCAGTTGCATTTTCTCTTTCAGCATTTTTATAGACTAAAAGTCACAAAGTGTGCAGAGTATATAATGAAAAAGGCTCAGACACAACTTTTAGAACAGTTTAAATGGATGCAACTAAATAAAAGCGAGCTCGCCCAGGTGGGTCTTTAGAATTTTCTTGAAGGTGTCAAGTGTCTTCAGCTCTTAAGTCCAGTGGGAGGGAGTTTCACAACTTAAGAGCCACAACCTTCAAAGCACATGTCCTCTGGTCCTTAGCCTGGACCGAGATACCACCAGCAAGCTTTGCTCAGTAGACCTCAGCGACCTGCAGGTTACAAATGGATGCAAAGGCTCACTAGTATAGAGATGCTCTGAAACTGGTCACCAAAATCTTAAAACCAAACCCAGTGTTAAGAGGTTAAAATTGGTGTCGCGTTGGACCTTTGGAGCACCTGGTGAGGAGAAACCTGTAGGTCCAGGTGATCCAGGCATGCTTTGCTCAGGCAAAGGAATAAATGACAACATCGAGTTGTGATGAAATAAAAAGCATGCACATACTATGGTGAAACAAACCTTGTTCTGTAGTCTTCAGTCATCAAAATTACAGCTGTTTTTCTAGAATAGCAGACTGTGTAAAAGATAATTTGTTTAGAAAATGGCACAAACTGTGGGATTAACAACCATCATACCAGCTTCAGGGGTGTTTTCATTTGACGGGCTAATGAATTACTTTTAATTTTGCAGTGAACTCTGCCTTTAACAACACAAATAAGTGGTTTCATACCAGCGGTTTTGTATGTTGCGGCCCACTAAGAGAAAAAATCACATATGCTCTTCATTAGCAGGAACCATTTTCTGACTCTTGCCATATGCTTCTGGGGGGGGGGGGGCGGCATGTATGGACTTGAAAGAAATTAATCACAATGAACATTTCATTGCTTTATTTTACAGAGTTGGGTTACTATGTGGCAATGCAGCAACACAGACTGTTATGAAAATGTTTAGTCTGCCAAAAATGATTTCATGCATAACCTTTGTTATGGAGGAATCAGGCTGGAAACACAGACAGTACCTAGTTTTACTGAACAGCAAGCAATAACATTTTACTTCCAAAACACAACTTCCCACCGCTTTGTAAGATAAAGACCTTGTAAAAGTTAAAGTTTGGCTGTTTGGGCTTTAACTTTGAAAACCACTGGCAGGCACAGCTGTGATTACATTAATTCCCCACTGTGCAGAGCAGCGCTGCACACCTCCGGTTTTACATTTGGTCTGTGTGTCTGCGGTCAGGTGTGAACGTGTTCTTGAGGAAGATTGCAGTGGCAGCGGCCTCCAGCCCGGCAGTGGAAATCACCCAGCAGGGAGAGACCCTGTCCATCAAGACATCCACCAGTGTCCGCACCACCAACGTCTCCTTCACCGTGGGTCAGTCTTTCAGCGAGACCACAGTGGATGGACGTCCCTGCACGGTACATGTCTCTGTACTTCAAATTTAAAAAAAAAGAAAAAACAATACTTTGTAATGTTAGTACATGCATACCAGGATGTAGCCAAGGACAGCATGAGTAGCCCCCAGCTCTGTGCAAAAGAAACACATGGAAATGATTTTGGTGCAACTGGAAGAGATCTGTTCTTCATCTTCATACTGGGTGGGTGATGAAGGACAGGCCGGAAAAACATTCTGACTTAGAGCAATCAGCGCACTGAGCTCCAGTTATGACCAAACCAGAACTCTGCTGTAACTTCATTGTCCAGAGAACTTCAGATATGTCAGGCATTGATACTTTCCTCATGTGAATCCCCGCAGAGTTTTCCTAAGTGGGAAACAGACAGAAAGATCAGCTGTGAACAGACTTTACAGAAAGGCGATGGACCAAAGACAGCGTGGACCCGAGAGCTGACCAATGATGGAGAACTCATACTGGTATGACAATGTGTACACAACTCTGTATGGAGTTAAAAAAAATGTAACAAATAGGCTAACACTGCTGTCTACTCAAATCGCTTTAGAGTCTTAATGTAGATATTTTTTATAATCCATGTAATCTAGGTCAAATTTAAATTAATCCAGAAAGTAAAACAACAGTCTTGTTTGACTTTGTTAATTAGCAGTTAATGTCAGTTTTGTGACTGCCAGAGAAAAGGGCTCCTGATTGTACAAAGTGAGAAAATCTACCATTAAAAAAAAATGAGCTCATTTTGAATTTGATGGCAGCAGCACATCTGCGTAGCATCCGCTCTTCTTATAACTACAGTCCATAAACATCTGGGAACTACCAGCTGCTGGACTTTTGGGAGAAGTTGTCCCATCCTGGTACGATAGAGGACTCCGCAGTCCTCGATCTTCTTTGTTGTATCTGTCTTTTTATGATGCACCAAATGTTTTCAGTTGCAGGCAGGTCAGTTCAGCCCCCAGACTCTTCTGCTACAAAGCCATGCTGTTGTAATAATCGCAGCATGTGGTTTAGCATTGTCTTGCTGAAATATGCACGGCTTTCCGTGAAAAAGGCATCATCTGGATGGGTGGACATGTTACTCTAAAACCTGTATGTACCTTTCAGCATTGATGGTGCCTTTCTAGATATGAAAGCTGCCAAGTCCGTAGGCACTAATGCACCTCCATACCATCAGAGATGCAGGCTTTTAAACTAAGTGCTGATTCAAGCCACATGGTCCCTCTCCTCTTTAGGAGAAGGATAATATCCATGTTTCAATTTTTCTTTTCAATTTCAATTTGTCTGTCCACAGAACAGTTTTCCACTTTGCCTCTGTCCAATTTAAATGAGCTTTGGCCCAGAGAAGATAGCAGCATTTCTGGATCATATTTACATGTTTTCTTCTTTGCATGATAGAGCTTTAACCTGCATTTGGTATGGTGAACTGTGTTCACAGAGTGTGACGTGTTCCTGAGCCCTTGCAGTGATTTCCATGACAGAATCATGGCCATTTTTTTATGCAGTCCCACCTGAGGGCCTGAAAATCAGCAATAATGAGTTTTGGACTTGTTCTGCAGATGATGAAATGTTCAAAGTTTTCACAATTTTACATTGAGGAAAATTATTCTGATTCTGGTTTAACACCATAGTTGAATATACTGGGAAAATGCAACTTCTTCAGAAAAGTAATCCTGAAACTGTCAGCTGTTGTCTTGACAAAGAGCTTTTTTTATTGCCCTTTAAAAATCTATCTACACTATTTAAGAATGACACGTGCACAGAACTGGAAGTCAGATATCCATGCTGGTTGCACCTGAAATCCCCAAAATACTGGCTGGCAGTTGATAGTCTGTATAAAAACAGACTTTTATGCAATATAGGAAACCAGGGGCAAAGTCACACATGGGGTAGTGGGATTCACCTGCTGAGCATCATGAATCTAACAGTCTCATGAAAATGCCATTTCTAAAATCACATCACTACCTTTAAAAAAATCTCAACTGAAATCCAATTTAAACGCATTTACATCTTGCAGGGTCTTGGTTTTGGCAAAAGAAAACATACAGAAAACACCCTGCTGCAGAACACCTGCTCTCAGTCTTTTTCTTGCTAGCTAAATGGTTATTGAAAAGCTTAAGAAAAACATCATGAAGTGCATCTTATCTGTGCTTTTGTTCCTGTTTTCTTTCAGACAATGACTGCCGGGGACGTTGTCTGCACCAGAGTTTATGAGAGGGAATGAGCCCCCCCCCCCCAGTACTGTCATACAATACTTGTGTTTTGCACCTCACGCATGGTTTACATTTACTCGCCTTGTTTTCTTCTTTTTCATCCTCCTCCCAGAGAGTCAGAGTTGGTCAGGTCAAACAGTGCTGAAAAGGCTTCAGTTGGTACAATAATTGTTTTTATATCAGTAAAACATATTCTTTATGTATCATAACATATTACATTCCTTTTTTTTTAAAAAAAAAAGCTTCATAGCTGTGTCTAAATCCTTTTAAAAGATGTTAATAAACAGTTTTCTATAAATCTGATTCCCTTTCAAGCTCTCATTCTTTATGTTGTCCCCTCCCTGCACCTCCTATTCCCGTCTGCATATCACTTTACATTACTGTCGGCCATTCGTACTCTCCCGATTATTCTACACCCTTTCCCCCCTAAAGAATGTTTCCATTTGCAAAGCCTTGTCCTCTGCGTGCTCTTTTTCATCACTACAATATGTATTTGATTAGTTTGAATACTCCCAACAACAGTTCATATTTTATAAACTCTGCTTTGAGAGACACTTGGCAAAGACGAGGGGGAAACAGGGAGTGGAGAGGAAAATGAAATGAGTGAGGGGAAAGGGAGAGTGAGAACATTAGTTAGCATCAGGAGAGGTTTTACTTACTATCCTCTGCTTTTTAGCTGCACCTATGTACAGAGCGTGCTCGATTAAAACTCCCCCGCTTTCTTCTCTCTGATTTTGTGCCCAAAGTGTTGACTGACTTCCTGTTATACTGTGCAGGTCTACCCTTTGCTCACCTAAAACTCAAAAGCATAGTTCAGTCAGAGCCTCACCATGCTGTGAAATATGGACCTTGAGGGTCTCAGGCGCTTCCTGAGAAAAAAGAGCAGGCATGGTTCACAGGCAGCGCAGTGATGGTTTTTCCAGGTTTTCAAACAGTGCGCAGACACGCAACCCTCTGAAGTGCATCCCACTTTATATACACATTGCTGAGCAAGCAATGGGAGGACTTGGCCTCCTTTAGGCTGAATGTCATTAATAATCTCAGTAGGGATATGTGTGTATATGGAGGAGAAAGTACTCACGACCTTTTTACTAAGGTACAGTCCTGCATCCAACATTTTAACTCTTTTCCCCTTAGTTGTCTACTCAGTGTAACCCTTGTCTTGTTCCTGGCATATTTCAGGCCTGATTCCAGAAGCTAAAAAAAAATTAAAATCATGCTGGGTATCTATTACTGACATGGACTGGGTAATGTGTTAGAAATAAAAGGATGCCACATTGCTTGATGAAAATTATCAACCTACAGAGGGTTGAATTCAAAGACACCCCAAAATTAAAGTTAAAAAAATAAATAAATAAAAAAAGATGAGGCGGGCTAGTCCCATTTGCCAAAATTTCACTGCAGCAATTCAAAGTTGCACTCAGTAGTTTGTATAGCCCCCACATGCTTGGATGCATGCCTGCCAGTGTCGGCCCATGCTCTTAATGACAAGACGGATGGTGTCCTAAGGGATCTCCCCCCAGAGCATCACTGAGCTTCTGGACAGTCTGGAGTCCAACCTGGCGGCATCGGATAAATCGATGAAGACAGAATTACGGCAGTTCTAAAGGCAACAGGAGGTCCAACCCAGTACTAGCAAGGTGTGTCAGTGATTGCATGTATACATTTTATATGACAGAAAATAAGAATTTAAACTAAAACTGTTTTTTAAGGTAAACCTGTAGCCTAATAACAACTATCATGTTAAAGCACTCCCAGTAAATATGTAGAGAAGTATAAAGCAGCATAAAATGGAAATTAATTTCCATTAACTGCACTTTAGTAAAGTATAAGTACCTAAAAATATGTACTTGGGAAACAGTTTGTGTCTGCATGATGAAAAGACACTGAATGTATTATGTGTGACCAAGAATCCAAGCTCACCCATATCATACGTGCGTTTATGTCTCACAACCAGAATGTGTTTTCAATGGCCTCAGCGAAATCCACGGTATTGTGTAAGTGCTCATCAAAACCGCAGCACTTTAACTGCACTCAAGAGAGTTTGGAATGTTCCCTGCTATTTGCCCAACAAGAAAATCGGCATTGCACACACACACACACACACACACACACACGCAACATGCCCAAAAGTCTGCCTAAATGACCCCTTTGACTGATGGTTGCCTCATAGCCGTCCGAACCAGTCCCTCCTTAGCCGGGTCACTTTCCAAACAACTGTTATGCTAGTGCATTCCTCAAGCAGTGATGTAATGGAGCCTTGCATTGCTCGATTGGCTGAGGAATGCTGTGGTTTTAGGACAGGGAGGCACCCAAGTCCAGCTTTTGATTTGGGGCCATCTGGACCAACCATGACAAGACCCAATAGAGGAAATGATGAGTCACAGAAGTAGGCTGACAAACAGCGATGCTGCTGAGGCTGAAGCATGAGGACGAATAAAGAGAAGCCTGTGAGTGGCTTTAGGAGCAGCAATTTAGCTACAGACACTTTTGCTGAGGATTTTGATGCAGCACTAATAATATTTGTATTATACACATTAATTAAGGCTTTGAATGAGGGTTATTTTCTCAGTGAATCCCCTCAAATCCCATATTTTTCTATCTGTAACAATGCAAAACAAAGAAAAGCAGCAAGTCCTCATAGTAAATGATTTGAACAAGGGAATTTTTACCTTTTTAATGAAAAATTATGAATATGTAGATCACAGGTGTCAAACTCTGGCCCGGGGGCCAAATTTGGCCCGCAGTGTAATTATATTTGGCCTGTGAAGCCATACCAAATGACAGTTGGAGTTGGCCCACCAGTATTATCTACAATATTCCTGACTTCATGCCATTACGCCTGATTCATAGCAGAAGCCAGTAGTTTACTTCCGCTTGTGCTGTTGTTTATGATTGCGGGGATACACACTTGCAATTCATTTAAACATTTTGACACTGCATTTTCTTTTACCTGACATCGGAGGTGGACACATTGCAAGGATGTTTTAAAAAGCCACAAGGACGATTCTTGCTAACTGCTACGTGTTTACATGTGGAAGCCACGCATATTTAAAGCTTCGTGTAGGCTGTATAGTATTACGCTTTGCTTGTTCCATATTCAGTTTTTAAGCAAAACTAGTTAAGGTCCATATGAAATAGTTCATTGTTATATCTGGAGGACGATTTATTTCAATTAATATCAATGTTGGCCCGTGACTTTGTCCCAGTTTTGAATTTTGACCCACTGTGTATTTGAGTTTGACACCCCTGATGTAGATGATAAATAAAAAAATATATAACTCATGTGTGAGCAGTGACGATGATCCAACCTTACTGAGCTGCCTCCAATATAGCTCAACTTAATCAAACCTCAATTTACAAATGCTAAACATTTACTAGTAATTAATACATGCCTATTCACGCATGAACTAAAAGCACTAAAAGCATGTGTTCCTTTAAAAAAAAAAAATCCACTAATATACAGTAAGTATATCAGAGTGTGTGTGCACTGTATGTGTGTGTCAGGGACAGCTTGGGCGTTTGTAAAGAAATCTCATGACTGTCATCTCCCATGTGACCCCCAATGTGATTTCCAGGAGAAGATAATGAAAAGAGACAAGGCCGGATTGTCTGAACTCATTAGGCCATGAAATGTGTATAAACTGGTGGAGCTGAAGGTGTAATCCTCTCTGCTGCTGGGTCATATATGAGAAGTCCTGCACACAAACTGGGATGAAAGGAGACGCACGACTGTCTGTCTGTGCCACAGTATGACCTGTAAGAAACTCTTATTTGATGTGACAAATTTTTAAAAAGACTAATTTTTGGAGTAAAAATGATTGGTGATTGATAAGTGTCTGTTTCAGGGGTGTTAATAAAAGTGTGTAAGAAGTGTTTCCTAGTCCCAGCTCTTCAAAAGGTAACTGTGGTCAAATCCTTACACTGGGATCAGCAGTGTACAAGAGTGACATCTAATGGAAGAATAGGTAATTACCGCTTTATTATCAAAGGAGAAGAGCAGAGTAGCATAAAAAAGCAGTAGTATCAAAGACAGGTGAGCCAGCCGGCAGCTGAACTTTCATAACATCGCCTCAAGCAGCACTAAATGATTCACAGATGGGGTTTTTTTTAACAATTTTAGAAAGGTTCATAGGCCAAAGTTCAGAGGTCTTTGCCAGGAATTTTTTAAAATGTCTTTGACAAATCTGGACAAAAAAAAACTATTACTGCTACTGCATTTAATGATCTGAAAGGTTCAGTTGTTAAACTCAAAATTTCACTTAAGTTTGTTCATAATAGTCTCACTGTCACGAAGCAGACCCAAGTGTAAGACACACAGGCAAGCAAAGTGAGACACAAGAGAGCCTTTATTGGCAGAAACGCAAAGTCCAAAAAGTTAAACCCAAATTGAGCATAAAACTAAAACTGAAGAGAAAATCAGGAGCAGAGTGTAACAGTCCCTGGCTCTGGTTCTCAGGGGTCAAAGTTTCAGTTTGGTGTGTGTTAGAGTCCCAATTATTATTTGTTTCCTCGTGGTTTATTATTACTCCTCCTCTGTATATATTATTCTGCCACTTGAGTTTTGTATTTTAGGTTATCTTTGGATTTTTCTGTCGTTATTCTTAGTTCTCAGTTTACTGTTGGAGTTCTTTCAGTTTTTTTCTTTTTCTGTTACTAGTATTACAGTTGTCAGTTCTGTTATGCTGTTGTCCTTTTCCTGCTTTACTCTGATTGTGAGTCGTCGCTCTCGTTTTTTTTTTGGGGTTTTTTTGCCAAGTCAAAATTTCGGATGACACTCAGTTGAAAATAAACAGCAGCACTGAGAGCGCACCCAGCGATAAAATTATTAACTGTAATTAAAATGTTAATTTTACTGCTCGGAGCTAAATCACATGATTTATTTCCTGCAGCACTCACCTGTTGTCCTTGAACTTTACTCCACCATACCAGTCACATTGAACACCTCTGTATCTAGGCGCTTTAGTCTGATCAGATGTTTCAAAGTGATAAAGGACTCCATGTGGGAGAGTAGAAAGTACCAGCTTTTCTACTGAAGCTGCAGCAAATCAAGAATGGTAAGCAAAAAATGGGATTTGCTTTACTTGAGTGTGGCTTCCTCATACTTCTGCTGCAATACACAGTTTACTCCACCTATTAAATCAGCTCACAAAATGTTAAAAAAAAAATTTTGACATTTGATTTTTATCAAATGTCAAATACAAAATTAAAAAACCTAAAAAGCATAGGCTAGAATTTTAAAAATAGAAAAAAATTTATAAAATACAACATTAAACAGAAGGCATTACATATAAGAAGCAATAAACGGAGATCAATGATCTCATTCCTCTTCTCTCCAGTTCATACCCCCACCTCTCCTGGGTCTCTTCCACCTGCTCCCTGCTCTCACTACAGACCAAACTGTCATCTGCTGACATCATAGTCCACAGAGACTCCTGCCCAACCTCATCTGTCAGCCTGTCCATCAGCACTGCAAACAAGAAGGGGCTCAGAGCCAATCCCTGATGTTATGCCACCCCCACCTCCAACCCATCTGTTGTTCCCATGGCAAACATCATCACTGTGTCACTGTCCTCATACATGTTCTGCACCTTCACATACTTCACTGCTAGTCCTGACTTCCTCAGTCCCTCTCTTGCTTTCTCTAGATCCACAGTGACACAGTACAGAAACAGTGACCTTGTCTATACTTCTCCATGAACATGCTCAAAGCACGAGGCATGAAGCCATTCTGCTGCTCACTGATCATCATCTCTCTTCTTAACCAAGCTTCAACAACTTTTTCCCATAGCTTCATGGTATGGCTAATCAGCTTTATCCCTCTGTAGTTACCACACCTCTGCACATCATACACTTCTTTTCCATTCCTCACACATCCCCAAGTCCATTGCCCTCTCTCCTAGACACCTTCATACATATGTCAGATGGACAAACCACCTTTCCACTCTTCATAATCTTCAAAAGCTGCCCTTACTTCCTCTTTACAAATCCTCTGTATTCACTAATTGTCCTCCATCCATTCCCATCTCTCTTTCCTCATTCAGGTCCTCAAAGTACTCCTTCTATATTCTCAGCACACCCTTTTCACTTGTTAATACATTTCATCACCATCCTTAATCACCCTAATCTGATGCACATCTTGTCCAACTCGATCTCTCTGCCTACCTAATTGGCACAAGTCCTGTTCTCCTTCCTTAGTGTTCAACCTCACAGACAACAAACTATATGATTTCACAATGTACTTAAACATCTTTATATTTAAAGAAAGGTTACAATAAAAATAGGTCATTAGTAAATATTTTTAGCAGTCTGGCCCACTTAAGATCAAATATTTGTGCCATAGTTTTGGAAGTTATTATTCAAAGATAGCAAAATTATTTAAATATAAATAAATATAAGATATACTGTTCATGCGATTATCCCACCCGCGCCAGCCCCACGTGTGTCCGCTGCAGTAGCAGTCACGTGACCAGCTTCAGCTGTTTACTTCCTGTACCGCGGACCTTTTTCTTACCAGAGAAAATAGCGGCTGCGCTCTGCTCACAGCCGCAAAGCAGATTCTGACAGTCGGCCCCGAAGAGGAAAAAAAGCTCCGGTTAATACACCCATCGACCCGTGTGACACCTATAGTCGTGCTGTTTGAGCTGCGTGGAGATGAGCACCGGATGGGCGGGGAGATAGTTTACCTGGATAACCGCAAACACAGCGCTTGTTCTTTCGTTTTGAACAGACAACAAACGCAGGGATAGTTTCTTCTTTTTCCTGTGCTGACATCAGCGACGACGCGGCGGCTTCTTAGCGCTAGTCGCCATCGAGATGTCAAAATACACAAGCTTCCCGACGCCGATGGATGACCAGAACCCTTTCCAGGTAAGAGATGATAGCCATGAAGCTAATGTCAGGGTACTGTATGTACGGCTGTGGATGAGAGAGGTCCGTGTAATAGCGGGCGTGTCGTTGCTCATGTGACCTGTTATTTCAGGGCCTGCCAGACCTCACCAGTGTTTGCCCACTTGTAGCTCTTATTAACAGTGAACACATGAATAAAGCCCACTCTCTTTGTCTCGTTAAATGAGGATTTATGTATGCATTGATATGCTGACTGAATAACTGTATTTTCCCCATCTGCTAGGACCCTGCAGTGACTCAACACAGCAGCAACACAGGATATGCCACACTGGACCTTTACAACCCGTTTGATAACACAGCTGGGGTGAGCATGAGCTGATTTGACCTGTTTTCTTCTTTTGTCACAGAGTAGAGGTCCCCTGTTTCTCCTACTGTCTGTGTGTTTCGTAAATATTTTAACAGACAGCGAAGAAGTTTATGGTTTGCTGTCAGTAAGCGATAGACTGAGGTTTGAATTCCAGAGTTTTTATCTGTCTATCTAGAGAAAGATCTAAGATTTAAGACATGCTCTCAGAGATGGCTCCTATTTGTCAGAGCATTTTTTTTTAAATATTTGAAACTAAAGTGAACAAGCGTTTGGTTTGTTCCTTTTTGTAAGTTGCTGCAGAGTCACTTTGGTGTCCTCATAATGGGGCCATTCTGTTTCACTTCACTTATTTATTCAGCTTGAATCACTGAGCAGACCAGTCTTGATATGCAGTGATTCAGAGGTCTGAAAGCAGAAGGGAAATCTTTTTGTTAAGACCACAGGGGTATGTTAGGAAACTGTACATTAAGCACCTCATGACCCAATATTTGATGGAAAGAGATAGATTTTTGGGGGCAATGCTGAATTTTAAGAAGGAGAAAAAATCTGATTGAAACATCAGCTGCTATTCTTCTTATACAGTACAGACAGTATGTTTGAAGGCATCGCTCGAGTCTGCACTGTTTTCTGCTCAGCTCTGCTACATGTGCTGCTAAAAGTAAACAATGGGGGCAGAAGTGGTCTGCTGGATAAACTACATACACTCATCATGGGGATGATTGTTGTGGTAATTTGGACTTTTTTACGGTTTCTTTGAGCTGTTTTTTTTTCCAGGGTGGAATGATTATATAGCATACACCATTAATGACTTTAAAAAACTAGAATTGGGTGTACAAGTTTGAACTTATTTTGCATTTTCTTAAATCCACATAGGGTCAGAATTATACTCACAGGATCAAATATATGCATACACCCCCACTAATATTTGGTTCAATGTCTCTTAGCAAGTTGCACCTCAACCACATGCTTTTGGTACCCATCAGCAAGGTTCAGGCACAATTCTGACTGGACATTTGTTAACTCTTCTTGGTAGAATTGGTATTGGTTCATTTAATTGGATCATTGTCCTGTTGGAGCACCCAATTGTGCCCAAGTTTCAACCACCTTGCCGTTGACTTGAGGTTAAGTTGAATTTGGAGGTAGTCCCCCTTCATTATTCCATTTAAGATTTGAGTGAGTGTATATTTGAGCCTGTATGTATACAGTAACTTTGACCCTGCGTGGATTAGAGAAAATCCAAAATAACTTGTGCACCCAGTTCTTTTTTTTTTTTTAAAGTTATTAAAGATGCATTCTGTAAAGTAATTCCACCTTGAAAGAATTCAAAGACCTATCAAAAATCCCCAAATTACAATGACATTTATTTGCAAGAATGTATGTAAACTTCTGACCACAACTGTATACAACTGTCATCTCAAGGCACTTCTCTATAGTAAATTGAAGGCCATGCAATATTAGAGAGAGAACCCAAATGATCAGATAGAATAGAATAGAATAGAATAGAATAGAATGCCTTTATTGTCACTATACAGGATGTACAATGAGATTGGAGGGCCACTCCTGATCGGTGCCATAAAAAAGAAAGTCAGACTTCCTAAAAACAAAATATAATCTAAGAAAAATATACAGAAAATAAAAGTGCATTGAAATATACACAGAGACAATGCATAAAATATATACAGAAAAAATGTATTAGAATACAGACATCTTCAGATACAGGTATATTATTTTTACAATATATACATTGTAAAAATAATATACACAAAATGATGGAGATGGTGAGTCTTTCATGATATGCACAGAGATGTGGGTATTGTGCATTTAGAGTAGGGGTTTATAGGTAGGTATTTATAGGTAGGCAAAGAAATTGGTTTGATGTTCCGAAACGCTTAAGTGTGACAAACGTGCAAAAACACAGGAAATGAGGAAGGGGGCAAACACTTTTTCACACCACTGTAACCTTTTCTGAGACTGATGGGCAGAAAAAAT
>VUQK01015119.1:0-16046 GCA_015106715.1 Bujurquina vittata
AGTTCCCCCAACCCCCCCCCCCCCCCCCCCGTGCTATCAGTTCTGAGAACATTTAATGTCACTAGGCCATCTTCCCATGTGTAACCACAATTTTTAACAATCTGCTCTACATTTCTCACACCACAAACATTATTAGCAAATGCATTAATACATGCACACACCACTTTACATGTTAGACCCACCCTAATGCACACCTTGCTTTATTTTTCTTCTGGACACTCATTCAATAAGACTTGAAAAAAGGCAGGTGGGTGCTTCAGTGCACAGAGCCTGGATTTGGACCAGAGTTTCTTCCGTAACATTTAGCAGACACTCCTCAGCAATATTTATCAGACTTTCAATCAGCGGTTCAACAAAGGCTTTGGAGACCATCAGCGTAGGTTCAGGGTTTATTTCTTCACAGAAGAATAAACCTGAGTGTTTGCTACCAGCAACTGGTTTTGAAAAAGGCTACACCGGCTTTTGTTCCCTTCCAGATAACCCTGCCTTAAAAAGATTTTTTAAAAATCAACTTACAGGTTCCGTGGAAACAACTGGGTCTCAAATTTATTTTCTAACAGCGTGAAGGCTTTTTGTAAGCAAGATATTTTTTTTGACCACCTTCAAAATCTGATTTATTGAACAGGGCTGCCTAGTAGACCTGACTAGGTGATGAGTACTCTCAGAGACAGAGTACCAGACTATTAGTGAACAGATGTTCACCTTAAAAGGTGTAAATGACTGCATTTCTTTGTGTTTTTCATTTCTTCTACATTAAAAAAAGGCTAATTCTGTGCAGAGAGCATAAATAGTACCATATTTGAAGTTTGGATTTCCTCCGTGCTGCTGAAGATTACAGTGATAATGATTTGTAGTCTTCAGCTGCTCGTAGTTTGGGCTCCTGAAGATCTCAAATATAGAATTTAAGAGCCTCACCTTGTCCTTTTTAATGTGTCAGTTAAAACAAAAAAAAAGACCAATACTTATCTAGCAATTCAAAAGGGTCCCTGTTTCACCCTGAAACCAAGACACAAACTCGCCTCTTCTCCAATTTGGCCTTAATAACTATTTGGAGAACATAAACAAATTAGGACGAGTGGTGTCACATCATAGATGAAAGCAGTGGGTGGTTTGGTATTTTCGGACGCACACTCTACCTGATTGCCAGATGAGGATAGGCGAGGCAGGCTATTTGGGTGCCACTTGAGATGGCATTTGGGCAGATGACAATGGGGCTCTTGAAAGGGGAAGGTTAACCGAGTGATATAAACACAGCGGACTCTGATGATGAATTATATCAGTATTTTTGTGTTCTGAATGGATCAAATGGCTAGATGTTTTTAATGGGATGTCTCATAGTAGCAAGTGCACCAAAAATGATCTCCGTGAGTGCTGCGGGGTATTTTACTGGCTTATTTGTTTTGGTTTTTAAGGCCTCCAATTACTAACAGCCCGAGGAAAGAACCTCTCTTGGTCCAACTAAAACTTCAGTGTGGACATAAGCATAGAATAACAAGTTTTTAATAGCAAGTGCCTTGAGGATGGGCTCAACTCAGATGTTCTCACACTGCCATATGATGATGTTTGTCTCTACCCATCAGGGACACTCAACATGACCATTTATTGAAAACATTTTCCCTGTGCTCCTGTTTTTATTTTTAGCCTTACTGTAGCTTTGTAGCTAGCAACAAGATAGCAGATCATTAAGGCAACTAGCCCCACTTCATTAACCCTTCATTGTTTTTTAGTTTTCTTTGGTTACATCCAAAGTTCTGCAATGCTGCATACATATTTTGCTGTAAGCTATCAAACTCATCGCTAACTTCCAACTCTGCTAAACCTTGCAATTGGTGTTTTTTATGTTTAACAACTGGGAGAACAGGTACGCAAGCTGCTTTGCAACCCACATCTACCCCAGCTTGCTATTTTTCTGTTCTACATTGGGGTCTACTGCTTGCTCTCTGCACCTTAGGCTTTGTGTGTATGAAAATTGAAGTTCCTGAACTGAGCCACACTATAAAATATAAATTGCTGCAGAAAAAAACATTTTTCCTTAACTACAGCAGTCCTGATTGGATTTTAGGCTTTAAAGTAAAATAACTTTTTCTTTATTTTAGATCCATATGTGAAGATCCACCTGATGCAAAATGGTAAGAGGCTGAAGAAGAAGAAGACGACAATCAAGAAGAACACCCTCAACCCTTACTACAATGAGTCCTTTAGCTTTGAAGTCCCATTTGAACAAATCCAGGTACATTTTTCATCCGTTTAACAAACATTCTTAAAATTCTGAAATCAGATATTCTACAAGGCAGAGTGCTCTGTCACTGGGGCAAATTGGACGATAAAAATCAGCAGCAAACATTTGGTAGCATATAAACCGTTTTTAAGTGGGAGCTCATTTACCAAATAATCACTTTAGAGCCTTTTCATCATAACAGAATAATGAGAAGCGCTTCAGCTAAATTCAGCCTCAGTTTTGCAATTTGACAAGCCAATTTCTCTATGGATGTGATTGTTTGCACTTTGTTGTTGCCTGGTATGGCTCTTGGTGCTGTTTGTAGCATATCTTGCAATGATCAGCACATCGTTACTTACATTTAACAAAGTATGCAGCAAGGAAGGACAGCGAGGAAACACAGACCCTTTTTTCAGGATATTGTTTTTAAAAAAGATAAAGGATGCATAACTTGTGCCAGAAAGGAATAGCAACAAACAATATTATCTCTTCAGGCAATACAGTAATTAAGTCAAATTGATTAAGTCTGTCACATTTTATAAACCACAGGTTTGGTAGAGAGCGCCTCAGATTCAATTTAAACACCACTGATCTCAATCAACCCCATCCAAACATGGCCTTATTCAGTGCTGCTGATGCCAGTGTGTTGGCTAAATTTACATTTCTTATCTCATCAACAAGAACCAGGCTGATCATTAAATAATTGATTGAATGCTAAAGTTGTCATTGATTAGGTACATTGAACACTAAAAGCCACGACAGCATTAAACACACACTTAGACTACTTTTCCATGGTCGAATTAAGTCTTTAAAGTCCAGAAACAGGCAAATGCTAAACTAATGATTTGTTTAAACACCCCCATCACCACTGACAGCTTTTTTTGCCTCTGGCTGTACTGCATCTGATTTGAAATGAAGACACTTGGATGGAAGCTGGGATGACTTTTAATTACGCACATGCTGTTTTTGTTTTTTTTGGGGTTTTTTACCAATATACTTTAATCTGCTTATTAAGTTCTCAGGCAGAATTTTTAAATTACACAGACATACAGAAATCTACAAATTAACCGCTTTTATCAACTGAGGCAAAGTGCTGGATATGACGTCAACCTGACCCAGGGACTTTATGAGTAAATAATCGAAAGATTTTAATTGTCTCAGAGATTGTGTGGGAATTGCAAGCAGTGCTTTTATTTGGCCTATTTTGTAACACAAACAGGTTAGTTATTGAATGGTGATATTTCACAGCCTCGTTAGCCCACAAACAATTAACTGTGCAGCACTTGGTGACGCCACCTGAGATATGCTCACACTTATCGTACCATCGCTGAACATGTTTGACCCTCAAACACCTGCTTGTTTGCACCCTGTGCCCTAGCCTGCTTGAAGAGGTGGGATGTAGAATATTATTATATTAATGTTTAAGCCTCATTATGTTTGCTGCAAGCCACAGGAAAGATTACCCAAATTATACAAATTAAGTAAATTAATTAATTTGCTATATTTGACTTGAGCATAGAATTGTTTCCTTCCAGTGTAGGAAACAACAAGCTGTCACCTATGTGTTTGTGTTGCATTGATAAATAAATAACAATATATAAGATTGTTTTCCTCATTTTTCAATCTTGGCCTCTGATAAAAGCCATTTTCAGCTACTTGCCACAAGGGTGATCACAGTAGGAAGCTCTGCATGTTTGATTTGGCAGAGATTTACATCTTCCTTAATATTTAATGTTGTTTAGAAACATCAAGGTAACCAAGACCAGTTAATGTCAGTTAATTTGCAAATTTTAAAGTTTTAAATATGTGTACATACGCATAATAAAACTCTCAGTAAATGGATTTAAAAGTAAATTTAAAACAACTGAAAAACGTAATGGATGGAGTCTGAGGTGGAAAGTGCTCAAAAATGTAAGAAACAAAAAAAAATGTGACGCTCACTCCTCCTGATTTAAAAAAATGTCTTCACAAAATCTAAACAAATTTAGTTTTGTCTGATCCATGGTTTCTTTGCTATCCATGTCTGATAATTAGTAGTATAGTTCTATAGTTGGGCTGTAGCAGCCTAGCTTAGCGTAAAGATCTGAAGCTGTAAGAAGCCGCTAGCCTGACTTTTTTTTTAAGCTTGCTGTTTATTGCTAAGCCACAGCTTGGTGCAGTGACTCTTTGCAGCTATCCAGCGCAGGGTCAGCACTCGAGCATCTGAGCTGGATGGGTAACCAGTGCCCAGCTCACAAGGTGAGAGTGCATTCAGAGTGCAATGCACATTTACAAGAGTACTGCAAGAAATAATCCTGTATAATTTGTACACCCAAACACTCTCCCACTTTCACAGGCTTTCGCAATAAATACAAGGCAATTATATTTTTGGTACTGTATATTCAATCTTCTCATTTAAATCCAGGAAAGCTATAAACCTATTTCCAAAAATGCTGAGCTGTTATTTTAATGGTTTTCACTAATATGATTATTACTGGCAAATCAGTCACAGCAAGGGCAAACAGTACTGGCTGGTCAGTGATGAATAGCACGTGGGTCTGCTAATTTTCCATTGAAGAAAGCTGGGTTTGAATGAGCAATTTAAACCTGAAGTGTCCCTTTAAAAACCAACTAACCCCAACTGGCCATCTGGGAGCCTTATTCAGTATTTCATTACATGGCGTATTAGGCATGCTCTTTTAGAACAGTGGCTCAGCGCTCATGCAGGTGACGGTAGCTCCGTCTCAGTGTGCCAGTGGATCGAAACTTAATCAGGACGCTTTGTGTACTAATTCATATTCTCTGCCAGAGATTGATGCCCGGGTCACTCCTCTTTGCAGTGTCCCTTTGAATAAACACACAGTGAAGCTGAGTCTTAGACCTCTGAGTAATCAAACACTCTGCTGTGCTTGGCTCTGAAAATAACTGAGGCTTGGACAGGAATGTTTGTTACTGTTAATCAACACTAATGTCCGAAGGAGCACCTCACTCCCTGCATTACTATACTATTTAGAGAAATAATGAACAACTGTTAGCGCTCAAAACGCAAGCACATACATTAATCTGCCCTACAACAATGTATTTGTTTATTAGACTTTCAAACACGCTGGCACTGCTCTAACCACTCAGTAAATTGTTCTCACCATCTCGCTGGTGTAAGGCTCCATGTGTTTTACATAATTAGTTTATTTAGAATAAAAAAAGTAGAAAAAGGGAGTAGAAAAATCAGTGCGTGCAAGAAACTACAGTACAGTGTTTTAAGTCAAATATGAAATACTGTTCAAAAATGCAAAACATAAAAGATGTAGCCTCAAAGAGATTATCATGTTAGGAAAGAGGCATCAAAACCCTGTGTCCCTGATCATAACAGCTGTACTGGATGTTATGGGAAATTTATTTATCTGTCTTCAAATTGGATTTGGTCTTTTTGAAGCTGGAGCTAAATGTTATTAGAAAATTAATCTGAGTCCTTTTTAAACAATTGAAAAAAAGCATGGAATCAAAAACTGGTCTTTAAATTGCATTTCCTTAACAAAACCTTTTAATTTTAAGATAGAATAACTATATAAAAAAGATGGTCACAGCCATCATGACAGCAACCATTGGTTTGTAACGTTTAAATGGAAGCAGCATATCAGTCAAAAATAGCCACATTCTAAAGCCCCAACCCCACCTGTTGTCACCCCTCTGTTATCACAATAACTTAAAAAATTAACATAATGTTGAGATTTAAGGCACTAGCTACACCTTTCAGGCATGGAGGCTACATCCAGCTTTTACATATTATCCATAAAACATTGACTAAAAGACAGTTTTTAAAGTTAAAGGAGTAGCAAAGTCTGCGATTAAAATCATTTATAGAAGCCAGCATGAAGAGGAGGCAAACCTGGAGAGTTATTGGTTAATGATAATGCTGACTTGTTCTCTTGATTAACTAGGTGGATGCCTAATGAATGCTAATTTTGGCTAACAAAAATCTGAAGTGATTTAACGGGGACAGTATTTTAAAAAACATATCAATTGAAGCAAACATTAGTAGATGGAGTTTACAGTCTATATGCCGATGACACGCTTGTTTACTTTTATGTCTCCCTTCGTCTTCCTCTCGTCCCCTCTACAGAAAGTGCAAGTTGTTATAACTGTTCTGGACTATGACAAGATCGGCAAGAACGATGCCATCGGCAAGGTCTTTGTGGGCCTCAACAGTTCAGGGACGGAGCTGCGCCACTGGTCCGACATGCTGGCCAACCCCAGGAGACCCATCGCCCAGTGGCACGTGCTGAAGCCTGAGGAGGAGGTGGATGCTCAGCTCTCCGTCAAGAAATAGGCAGGGCTCTTTCAGTACCTGCCTTGTAGTACTCTTTAGCCAGTATGTGTAAATACCTCAGTGATATATGGGTCCATCCATGTAACTCCCTGCCCTACTTTAACCCCTCCCACACCTGTCAACCTCTCCCAGCTTCATCGCTCCTAAGTTCACACACAGTCCTAATTGTTGAAGTGTCCTGCAACATCTGTTCTCTGCTTTTTTCTATCAGGTTCTTGCTTTAATTCAGCAGTTTTTTGATTTCCATCTCCAAGCCCTTAACCACCTAGACCAAATGCCCCCTTCTTTTAAGCAATATGATCTGTATAGATAGCGCATGACTGAAAGAATTTATTGTACCACAGTTGTATATATAAGTATGCAGACATAAATGATTTCTAGTTTATGTGTTTGTATGTTGTTACCCATTTCCTAATCTGTGTATATCTTGATGTTTTTAATAAGATGTTCTATTTTAAATTATGTAAATGCAGATATAGAGGAAAGCCAATATTATATATCCCAGGATTTAAAAATTAAACCTTATTACCTTATTGCATTCCAGAAAAAAACAACAACAAAAAAAAGAATTTCAACCTTCAAGATGCTAGTGGAAATATATTCACATTGTAAAGGACTTTAAGTTCAGCGAAGGATCATCACAGAAAACACAAACAGATGAATATATCCACACAAACTCCAAAATACAAGGCCATTAACTGCTATGGTTCTGTAGGATAAATTATGCTGCTGGAAATTATACAAGCACATGATTTCTTATGACTTTTTGTACCTATTTCTCAATCTGAGGACCTGTATGTTTTAGTTTGATGCACACTGTTAGCAGTTAGCGTTTCCTTTTTTCCATATTTGGCAGTTCCATCTGAAATAGGTCCTCAAGTTAAAGGATAATTTTCTTTTCCAACAATGGAAATGATTGCCTCCAAGAAACACTCCTTTAGAAGCAACCCCCATGTGGAAAAAAAGCACCAAGCTGTAGCCATTGTGTCCTTAAACTCGTTTAACAATATTTTATTAACTGCTTACTTTAAACAGCCTTGTCGTAGTTGGAGGTGTATCGCGTCTAGGCCAGGGTCCGATCTTTCAGAGGGAGTTTTAAAAAATAAAAAAGGGGTCGCACTCTGGTTTTAAGAGGACTATTTTTTAGAGCAATTCAGCGACTATTTTTAGTAAAGTGCATGTTTTTTTTTATAATCTTCTAGGATGTGAGGGGGATCTACTGACACCGGGGGAGGCTCTTCTGATAGGATCCCCTTGCCTTCAATCAGAGGAGCAGACAAAAAATAACAATTTCAGAGTGATGTTTAAACTTTGTGTCAATGTAATATTGACAGAGGTGAAGCAAGTTTAGTCTAAACACTGCCATTTTCAGGGAGGTGACTTTATGTAGAGACCCTCTCTTCATGCACACTCCCACTTGCTAGTGGTTGTAGCTTTGGTTTATTGGGAACAATGTCTTTGGCTGCAGTGGTGCCCTGAATCGCAGTCTTTGCTTTGCGTTGCCTTCTCACAGTGACAATAGAGCTAGCCATGTTTTACTGCCAATTTTAACTTTTATGTGGCTGCTGTTTTGCACTGGATGTTGTTGAACTAGTTTGTTGACTTCGTTAGAAACCATTTTTGGAGGATTTTTTGCCGGTTTTATTTCAGGACACCTGCAGGAGGGGAGGGGGCGGAACCAGAGATCCTCCTGTTTGATTGGATTAATTTGGAAAAAAAAAAAAAAAGAAAGAAAGAAAGCAATGATGACAAATCACATTTCAGCCAACAGCAATTACATCAGTTTTGTTTTCCTTGTTGGCACAGGACTACACCAGGGGAGCACGAAATAACCGTAAAAGTTAATGGTCTGCGTAGGCTATTAGTTCATTATGTCCTTTACTACGGGTCCAATTAGGAAAGGAATATGTTGTAATCCATGAAAACCATGAAGTCTTTTATCTTGGAGGAACCTCTTGCGTATACTCGATGCTAGCTTCAGGAGGACTTTCTAAATGTTTTCAATGTTATTGTGTAGTTGATAGCGCTATTATGAAAAAGCTACTTGTCATTCCATAGGAGTCTTCTGAGGACTGCTTTGTGTATCACTGTGACTGCCGTGTGTGCTTAGAGATGTAGACTTATCAGTAGGTAGCGAAACCAGTCTGTTCTGTAGTGATGTCGTAGCGTTTAATGCCATTTTTTCCCCTTCTACACGCAAAGAGAGAGAGAGAGAGTATGCGTGGGGTCGCCGACCACACGCAGCCAAAAAAAGAAAAAAAAAGAGGCTTCACACAGCATTTTGTTGAGCACTGTGCAATACTTGTATGTTCATCCCATAGTGTTAACGTGGGTGGCGTTGCCCGAGAAAAGAGATTATAACCCTTCGAGGATGAATTCAGTCCAGAGAGATGTTTTCTCCTTTCCAGTGAGATGGTTAGGACACAGCACATGTAGATTCAGCCGGTCGGAGCTTAAACACCCGCTGACCTCCGTTTAGGGTTCCCTCCCTTTTCCGCAGGTTCGTTTTCTCTTCTTGCACACAGTTCCAGCATCAGAAGTTTCAGGGAGTCTTCGTTAAATACCAAACAAGATTCTGCATTTAAATATCCCCTTAAAACAAATGCCATGTATATATTTACATAATCATGTCAAAAAAAATGTTTATCTAGAATGAATATAAAGTGACCTGAATGATTATTCAGCCACAAATATCGCTCTTTTATCCAGATACTATATCTCATCATTAATCCATTTTCATTATAGTTATTTTATTTTTATTTTTTTACCTGCCCTTTTGATTCAAACCCCCTTTTCTATCTGAGATGAAAACTCTGAATGTACAGTAAGGACTGTGTTGGTGTAGATTACTTTAATTGTGAAATTAGATGTACTTTGCACTTTTTGTTGTTTAAAAAAAAAGTAATTTTAATATTTTTTCAGCTATTTCATAATCCTGTGGGGCAAAAACCTCCCCTGTGTTAGCGTTCCAATATCACTGAGCATACTTTAATACAGCTGCATTCCCAATCCCCCTTCAACTGAGGGGCTCTTTTATTTAACATGATTTTTTTTTTCCATGTGTAGATCCATGAATTCCAGTACAGCTTCAGATTTAAATAGAAAAACGTGCATTTGACATGAATACTAATGCAGAAAGGTTGCACCAAAGGAATTATCCAATCAAAGCTGAAAGTAAATCAAACTGAATTATGTCAAAATATAACAAGTGCATAAATGCATCAGGGAATTCAGTAATGGGCAGCATCGCAGAACCCCATTGGATTGTGAGGCGTGTGGAGAAACTCCGAAGCAAAAGCCATTACCTGCACTGCAGTGCAATGCTCCTTTTATTGCGATTTCCTGCCAAAAAGTGTGCGCGCATAATCGAATCCCCCCATCCCACAAATTCAAACTCTCTTCTGTGTGACAAGGAACTGAAGATTCTCTCCAGTGACACCGACAAAAAGCCACACTGACCTTTCAAAAACAAAGCTGTGTAAAGTATTAGAATCTGATGCTGTAGAAAGATCCTAGTTGCCTTTGTGTATATCAACTGCCTGCTTGAGTATTTTGTGTGTGGAAATTTTCTCTGTAATCTTGTAGAACTGTTCGGGGTGTTTTTTCCTGCCATATCGCTCGCAGTGACAGCGAGCCTGCTGACAGTTATATTTGCTGTGTATACCTTCATTTTTTTTGATGAGGTGTTTTCCAGTTTTGTTTCACTTTGTGTAGTGATTCACTCTGTGGAGTTTTCTGACTGTTGTTATATAACTTCATATACACAAATGATCAATAAAAATGTTTTATTTCCTGTTGATACAGAAGCCTTTCATGTCGTGTTTTCATTAAGGAAAACTGTTACTGTCGCGAAACTCTGTGTGTCACTGCTCACGCACAGAACTCTGCTCACTTCAGGCAGAGAGGCATCTGCATGCTTTACGTGTGTGACAAATTCCCATTTTAATGATGGCACTTTGAATCAGACACAGCGGCCTGTGGAAAAGGTCACTACTGCCATCTAAAGGACACACGGGAGAACACCGATTTCCATTTTTCCCTGGAGCACAGATCAATTTCTATTAGGGAATATTTTCTTCTATGAAGCAGAGCCAGAGAATGGGGACAGGAGTTTGTGCTCCGCTAAAATATGATGTCACATCAATGTGATGCTCAGATGGTAATGAATGCCAGGGAATGGAGATTTATAGATTTCAGGCTGCTGCTGTAAAACATGTCCCATGGAATCTTTACTATAGCACAGTGTGATCAGTTTAAATTGAAACCACTGTATATCCAGGTTCTTTTGATCTGCCTTAAAGGAGCTGAAATATGCCCTTCAACTGCATCATTCTTTATCAGCAGCAGTTTATTAAAACCACGGCGAAACCCAAGGACTCCCCAGTTTGGGGGTGTATTATCATCTTAAATGTAAGTATTTATTTTGCTCTGTATTTCATTTGCACGACCCCCCTAATTTTACCTGACCCAGTGTAGTGGGATCGTCACATGAATTTCAGCAATAACAGCAATACTCTTACGCAGTGCTTTGAAAAAGCATTTGCCTCCTTAGTATTTTTCAGATCATCAAACAAGTTTTAATATTAGACAAAGATAATCTGAGTAAATACAAAATGCCTTTTTATGTGATTTCATTTATTAAGGGAAATTAGCTCTCTAAACCACCCTTGCCCTGTTTGATAAAGTAAAACCTAATAAGTGGTTGTGCCACCCGTGGCAGCAAGAACTGTAAGCAAGCATTTCTGATATCTGGCAGTGAGTCTTTCACATCTCTGAGGAGGAATTTTGGCCCTGCTCTTCTTTGCAGAATTGTTTTAATTCAGCTACTGTAGCATGGACTGCCCGTTTAACCTCAGAACATCACACTACCACCCCCACCATGTTGATGTGATGCTCTTTTAATAAAATGCTCTTAATTTTACACCTGATGTATTGAGACTCAAACCTTCCAAAAAGTTCAGCCTTTGTCTCATCAGGGCTCAGAATATTTTCCAAAAAGTCTCGGGGATCATCGAGATGTTTTTCGCAAATGTGAGACGAGCCTTTGTGTTCTTTTTGATCAGCAGTGGTTTTCTCTTTGGAACTCTCCCATGGATGACATTTTTTGCCAGTCTCTTTTTTTTAATGTTAAATGATGAACTCTGACCTTAACTGAGTCTAGTGAGGCCTGCAGTTCTTTAAATGTTGTTCTGGGTTCTTCTGTGACCTCCTGGATGAGTCGTTGATGCGCTATTTTGGCCGGGCTGCCACTCCTGCAAAGGTTCACCACTGTTTCAAGTTTTGTCCATGTGTGGATAATTGCTCTCACCGTGGTTCACTGGAGTCCCAAAGCCTTAGAAACAGCTTTGTAACCCTTTCCTGACTGATAGATGTCAGTGACTGTGTTTCTCAGTTGTTTCTTTAGCTTGTGACCTGCTGTGTTGCTTTGTGAGATCTTTTAGCCTGCTTCACTTTGTCAGACAGGTTTTATTTAAGGAATTTCTTGATTCCAGAGGTCTGGCAGTGTAATCAGGCCTGGGTGTGGCTACTGAAACTGAACTCAGCTTTAAAAAATGTGCCTAATCATAGTTTATTTTTTTAAAACAGAGGCAATTACTTTTTCACACAGAGCCAGGTGGGTTTGGATAGCTTTTCTCTCCTGATAAGTGAAATTATTATTTAAAAACTGCAGTTTGTATTCACTCAGTTTATCTTTGATCAACATTTGTTTGATTATCTGAAACATTTAGGTGTAATAACAAGAAATCAGGAAGTGGGCAAATTCCTCTTTCACATCACTGTATTGCATTTTAGCATTTCACTTGTCCTTCAAGAATGATATATTTATGGTTCTAGTTTGAAGTCAGAAGCATTTCATTTGGCCCCCAGATCATCATATCTGCAATGTTCCTGCATCATATAGAAACTGCTTAAAGATCAACACATCCTAATGCCAGCTGATTCATTCCGTGCATGAAGTGGAGCAACCAATGAAAAGATGAGATTGCCAGATGCATGCTTGAGCTCAAAGCACCATTTCATGATTAGATAAACTCAACGGCTGAAGAAGGAAATAAACAGATGCACAATACAGATAAGCACGTGATAAAACCATACTACATGAAACCAGACCAAAATAGATAAAGAGGAACTAAGCTCTTAAAACAGAGGTATTAGTGGTTTCTATTCTCCTTTAGCTTTTATATTTTAAATATTAATTATATTTGAATTTAGTTAAGCTTGAATGAGTTTCACTGTTTAGGCTTCATACATGAACTTTGCAATATTATAAAAGTATTCATTGGTGTTTCTGTGCCTAACTGATGAATTTAGTCTCTCCTTAGGCTGCAGTGTGACCAACAGCCACACTTTGGAATTCTGATTATTCGTCGTCAGATAATATCGTCGCCCTTGATTTTATGTTTGCTCTTATACAGCTCGTCTCTCGCTTGGGAAAACTGCGCAGTTTAATGCGTTATCATTATTTTTTTCGTGCAACGTTTTATTGCGAAAATCCAGGTCTGTTATGTGGAAGTGACGTTTGAGCGTTGACTGATAAGTTAGCGAATTTTCTTACCGGAAGTAAATAGGATACACGGCTTATTGTGCGCTGATCCAATTAAAATATTTACAAAGTTGCCATCAGACAAATTAAAATATATTTTATATGCACTATATTCTTTATACCGGGTGTTATTTTTATAACTGACTTACTGGGTTTATTTTTTTGTAAAAATAGAATACTCATTTCCAAAGCAGTGGTCTTATTTTGAAAAGCTGAAGCAGGATGTTTTGATCCTTTTTAGACTAACTCGACAGGCGTACTTGACAGCTTGGACCTCCGTCATAGTTAGTTGCCTCGAACTCGTCTGGGGGCTCCGGTCTGCATTGAGAAACTACTTTACAGTTGTCCAAACGACCTGAAAATGCTTTCCTACATCATTGGCGTGAGTATACATCAATGAAAGGTTATCGGGCTGCTTAAAGCGAGTTAATTTGTATGCATTAATCTACGCTAAGGTTCAGTTTTCCCCAACCAAGTTCTCGTGGACACTGGGTCGGGCCTTCCCACAGGAATCTTTATGACTCATTCCTCCCTGTTGCTGTGCGTGTTAAACAAAAAACAAAACACGGTTTATGCCAGGCAACGCCCCGCAGGGTACTCAGACAGCTGGTAGCTAATGCTAGCAAGTGGTGGTCTGAGTCATTGTCCTGCTTTTGACCTTTTACTGCAGCTCATCCGAGGTGGGTTTGACAGCATCCTCAACTTCATCTTCAGGCTGTTATTCTCAAAGAAGAGACCGGCCATCACCTTAGAGGACCCCAACATTAAGTATGCACTGCGCCTAATAGACAAAGAGGTAACCGCGCACACATTGCGCATTCGGGGTGCTTGCAGAATTAAACTTGGCTTTAAACGCAGCAGATGCGTTCACGCTCCTCCACTGCTTTGTATGTTTGGGGGTTTTTTTGTCTGTTTTTTTGTTGTTTCTTTAGATTGTCAGCCATGATACAAGGAAGTTCCGCTTTGCACTGCCGTCCCCTCAACACGTCCTTGGTCTCCCAATTGGTAAGTGTGCACACTCGCTCATACAATCACTGTCAACCTGTTACATTTGTAAACTAGTTTGACTTCATATCTCAGAATACATTATCATTTAGAAACATACCTGGTGTCACAATAATGATCCTTGAATAATAATTTCCAGCTCCATATATTTTTATTGGACTTGAGCAGATTCACAGCTCAAAATAATCAATATTTATCTTGTACTTGGTGCAGCCCCTCAGTTCATCCATCCGTCCATTTTAGGAATTACAGATGCTCAAGTTCCCCATTTTCGTAACCCGAGAACACTAAGGTGCAGTTTTGTAATAATTATCACTAACATTGGGGTTTTCTTTCACCTGATTATAATATAACTGATAAAACACAATTCCCATCAAAAAACATTAAAGTATAACAAAATCTGGCAAAGTGAAGTACTCTTCTTTTATATCCCCTTATACAAAAAATCTCAAAACAAAAAAGGTATCGACCAAAAAAAAAATCCTAAAAAACAAAAAATTGCATTTTGTTTTTGAAAGGGGGAAAAATGAGCAGCTGACTAAAAAAATTTTTGGACGTATGGATTCTGCATGCAACTCAGACAGCAGCAACACAGTGAAAATCACATGACTACAATCGCATCAATTTTGCAGTTCAGTTGATATTTTTACATCTCATAGCAGTGCATACGCTCTTATAAACCATAACATTTTATTTATATCGCACTGTGACATATCAGAAGCTGTTTTTTTTTTAAAGAAATAAAAGCACAAATAATTTATTTGATTCTAATTATTCTGCTGAAAGCACAGCCACATCTAAAGTGTGTAATGTAGCAACAGCCCTACGACGTGTTTTATTAATTTACATATTCATAATCTTCTGTCCACTGACTTTTGTTTCTGCTCTAGATTATGATTTTATGTTGAATTATCAATATTTGAGTCATATGAAACAGCTGACATCAGTAGTAACCCTTTCCTTTCCTCTTCAGGGCAGCACATCTATTTGTCTGCGAAGATAGACGGGAAGCTCGTCGTCCGCCCGTACACACCAGTGTCGAGCGATGATGACAAAGGCTTTGTGGACCTGGTGGTGAAGGTAAACACCTGAGGAATGATGCTCCCATATGCATTTATTTATATATGTGACTGTTGTGATTGTCTGACATGAGTTTTTTTCATTTGTCTCAGATTTACTTTAAAGATGTTAATACAAAATTCCCAGAGGGCGGGAAGATGAGTCAGTACTTGGAGAGCCTCAGGATAGATGACACGATCGACTTTAGAGGACCCAGCGGCCTACTCGTTTACAAGGGCAAAGGTCAGCAGTATTGGATACGCTCCCTGAGTACAGCGAGTAAATTGGCTTTATCAGCTTGGTTTAATGCTCTACATTTCCGTCTGCAGGTGTTTTTGCCATTCAGCAAGATAAAAAGTCCCCAGCTGAGACCAAGACGGCCAAATATTTGGGAATGATCGCTGGAGGCACAGGTGAGAGGTGTTCAGTGTCAGGTCCGGGGAAGGCTTCTCCCTTGTTTGACTTGGATGTGTGTGTGTTTGCTTTTAGGGCTGATAGTGATTAGAAGTAATTAAGGAGGCTGCTAATCAATAACTGGAGCTGATTTCTGTTTACAGTAAAAACTCTTGATGTCTATATTTAGGGAACACTCCAACACAAATCACTCAAAGTGTGTTATTTGGACATTTTTGATGTAACGGAGAAATCTGGACATATTTGTCCTCACAGACAGGAATCATAAGCGTGTCAAGTTTGAGCCTCCTTCAAAACACAACCTGTGCTTGTCTGCTGGGGCTGCTTCAGTCTGAATGCACGCCTCTGTGCAGGCTGTTACTCATGTAACCAGATACTACAGATAGTGGGCAGAGCATTGATTAAGAACGCAGAGGGTAGTGGCTGCAGAGAGAGAGGTAGCTGCATCAGAGCCAATGTAGCAAAAGAATAACTATTATGGTAATGGGGGGGGGGGGGGG
>VUQK01015122.1:14388-31075 GCA_015106715.1 Bujurquina vittata
AGAGCAAAATTAAAAAAATTAAAAAGAGGGGGGCAATCCCCCCCCCCCCAAAAAAAAAATAAAAAAAAAAACAAGCAAAAAAAAACAACCCCAAAACCACTGAAAATCAGAAATTTATGAATATGATTCAAAGTAGACAATCCTTACAGTATTGGCATCAGGGCCGGACAAAACGATTAGAATTTCTTTTTCATATTTGAAATCATAACCACGGCTCAACTGGCTTTAGGTAGATGGTATTACCGAGGTTAAATTCATGAAATTTCAGTCGAGTCTGATAAAAAGCACTTTAAAAATTGCAGACTTTGCCCCCCAAAACATGGTTTTAAAAAGCTTCTTCCTGTTATGTGGCGAGAAAGAGAAAAAGGACCCAAACGCAGACACGGAACAAAAAGCCGCTTAAAGTTAAAGGAACTTTCATTCTCAAATTTAGCAAAGTCGCACATTAAGCACAGACAGCAGATAAACCGCCGAAGACCCGAGTGGCGTCCTGAACAGAAAACTCATTTAGGTTATTAGAGAGCTTGGGACCTGAAGAGACGGGAATAGGCAGACCTCTGGGAGCTGTGGGCATGGGTCGGATCGCTTTGTGGGGGGGTGTGCTCAGGAGGAGGGAAAAGCCACTGACACTGCTGGGCTATGTGGAGGGCAGGCGGGTGGATGCTGACACTGGAGAGGTGGTCCACTCCTGAGCAGAGGTCAGCAAACAAAGGTGAGATTGGTCTCCAGTATGGAGGCAATTCCTCAGGAAAACGAAACAAGAACAAGATCCAAACATGAAGGCAAAATGCTGAAGGAGTGATGTGCAGATGAAGCCTCGCGACGCGTTGAAGCTTTCCATTTCTCGAGGCCTCACGTGCACACGAACCCCCCTGCTGTTCAAAACCTTTGTGGCTGTTTCGCAACAGTGTCAGCGTGGGAATAATGGCGGTTCATTCATTGTGGGAATTCCTTCATTCATCTGTTTTTGATTCATGTGTGGCTGATGGCACTGGGTGTCTAACAATGTCAAAAAACCTGTCATGATTTCAGCCAGCGTTCAAATGAGTCCCACAGGACGCCAGATGTTTATAATAAAACTGCTGCAGTGTTTCCAGAAGACGGGACAGCGATTGTGTTACTGCTGCTGTTACAGAAATTGTTTTAGAATAAATTTCCATTCAAGATTATTGGAATTATGAGAGAGAGATTATCAGTGAAATCACAAGTTATAATGTGCCTGATGCCATCATGGTGAGGTGTTAGTTGGGCAGCTGTGTTGATCTTTGGAGATTACGTGCAAAATGTGTCAATAGCAAAGACGCTCCCATGGAAGTCTATGGAAAATTAGCTTGTTTTTTTTTTGTCTAACAAACGTGAGCAATGCTGACAGTAACGGACAAAGTACACAAAACCCACAACACTATACAAATGCAACTTAGAGACCAAAAAAAAAGGCGTTTGTAGCAGGAAAATGAAGAAGGCTTGTGAGGAGCACCCTTCAACATTCACAAGAGTGTGCGCCATAAATTTGTCCCCAAAAATGTCATTCAAGCTGAAAGGTCACTGTTTTGACTCAGTGGAAGAACTCCAGCGTGTGTCGCAGATGGTGCCTGATGAACTGACAGGAGTGATGTATCGCTTCACAAGGTGACTACTTCAAAGAGGACGGCTCAATTTAAATAATGTGCAGGGTTTTTTTTTTTTTTTCTAGATGCAGTCATTGAACTTTTTGAGTGCTCAACAATGCTGTTTGCTCCGCATGCTGACAACTTGGGTCAAAATTTCGCTTCGTTTGAAACAGCCCAAAGGAATTAAACGTGTTATTTAAATCCACCTATGAGGTGATTTTTTTTAAGACAATAATGCTTCATATATTTTGTCTTTTTTCTTTCCTTTGCTTGACTGCAGAGATAAAGAGAAATAAGAGACGAATAAAGCGAAGGGGGTATGAGGTGAAAATGAATCGTGACCATGGGACGTTGCAATTAGAACATGGCATTAAGTTGAAATGAGTTGAAATGGTTTAAAAAGTCAAAACACTGACATTTTATCAGTCAGCCAGTGATGGAGGAAGCCCAAACTTTCTGACATAGTTCTACTTCTTCTTTTTGTAGGATGCTTAGATATCATGCAGCGCTGGCTCTCCCAATCTGCTAAAAGAATTCATAAAATAGTATATGCCCTACCCATACCACCAGCAATACCCCAGGGCTCATAATCCTTCCATTAAAAAACCTAATGGACCCAGGCTTTTGATAGACAGGCCTTGTACCGGGACTTGATAAGCATTCTAACTTTTACTCTAACACAGGGTCTGAACAGAGTCACCATATAGGAAATATATCATGGAAAGAGAAAAACATACTGACCAGAACTGAATCTGTACTGATCAGTAATGACACTGTGTGTTGTCCTGTACGTGAATTAAATCAAAAGTAAATACGGTGCTTGCATCATTTATTGCACCAACCTCTTTTTCATCATTTTAATGACGCCCATGTAAAGAATTAGTGCTGTCGCACAACTCCTGTAAGTCCTGCATGTATGGACTTTGTGGCTTCGCATTATGACTAACATTTTATAAAAGAGCAACAGTGAAAAAATGTTTAGCACGTGTCCGGCCACATTAATGTCATTAATATCAGGCACTTTTTCAGCTTGTGTGAAGCTCTCCCACAGAGTTTTAGCATTCACAGCCGTGCCTCACCAAACCCCTGGGCTACCACACCATCTGTAATTTACCTCATGTAACAACCAGTGTTTTGCTTGAGGGTAAAATGAAGTTCTTATGTAGATATATTTCACTGGACTCATATGTAGTGGAAAAACACTTTAAATACAGTAATTTCCCAGTGAGGTACAGAGGAATATTTTTTGACATCTAACAGTTTTTTTTTTTTTACATTTGCATGAAGATGACTTACTATCCCCATGTAGACCTGTAGCTTTTTATTCTTGAACTCTAGAGTAGCTTTACATGTTTGACAGTTGCTCACTGAGCCTTAGAGCAGGCCCTCACTCGCAATCATTCCCTGCTTGAAATAAGTGGTTTTAGCTCCTCTCCCTTCCTCTTTAAGGCAGCTTTCTTCCGATTGGCTGCCCAGTGCAAACAGAAGAGTTGGACAGCAGCTGACTGGGACTGCTCTCAGAGTGTAGGAATTAGTATATTAAGGATCTACATTCTCAATGGCATGTCTGAAGCACTGGTTGAACCACTGATTGTAATGGCCCACATCTTCCTTCACACCTTGGCCCATGTGATTTATGCACATGAACAATAGTGGGTCACGGTCCTGGGAACAGCTAAGATACTTGGCAGGACCCTCAAGCTTCTCTGGTAGAGGACCGAGCTTGCAGGACAAAAAGACCACCCACAGGACGAGTGGGGAACTGTTATTTTATATAAATAAAAGAGAAAAGCATAATAGCGCTGCCTTACGTAGCATGCTAGTTCTCTTTTGTAATCAGGGTCACTCTTTTGGTCATCGGGGTAAGGCATACTCTTCACTTGGTTATTGCATTTGTTTAATTCCTTGTAACAGTGCTACTTTTAGGACAACCACAGGAAGTCCAATATTGGGGGGCTGTCTAATTTTACAGGTGCAAAAATAAAAACAGTGACCTGGTTCTCTCAGCCAGCTTCGCCAGTGTGTTATCTGACACTTGTGTATACTAAGATCGCAGCAGGTGGCGGCACACAATGTTCCAGCACGTTTCTCTGCAATTAGCCCCCCCGTGTATTCAAGTAGATGTCAGCAACATACAGCCTCTGCTCTGTCAATCTAAAAATGTGAACTATTGTTTGGCCCAGTAGGATTTTTCAGATATGTGTTGCCATTTCTTTGGGATTTTTTATTATTTTATTTACTGTTTTATCTCCACCAACAAGACAATCAAAATGTGCCAAAAAGCAAAAAGAGGCCAATTCATATCTGAAAGCCCCGTCATCGTTCACCAGAGGGAGGGTTATCAGCGTGGTAATGTTCGTAAATTCAACCTGACCAGAACAAAATGGCATGAAGAGAATAAATAGATATTAGAGCTGGGAAATGAAAAAGTCGTGACCTTATTCATTCTGAGGTGACATGAGTTTTAAGATAGCTGAAATTAGAGTCTAATAGAGGCTTGTGTGTCTATCTATGTTCAGAAAGCACTTAAGCAACAGTTAGGAGAAACGCCTGCATGCTGCCGTGTTGGAGGAGGGACGTCACAAACACTATTGTCTATGCCTTCATATGCTAGCTGCTAAATTAAATGACTCAACAAGACTTCTTCAGTGTATCATTATTCCCAAAATGATTTAAGCAATGTTGCTCTGTGTGTGTGTGTGTGTGTGTGTGTGCATGTGTGTATTCTTATATTTAATTTCTTTTTTCATGGCTGGGTCCTTAAAAATCATTGATAAACTATAAAAGCCGACGCCATCGATGATATGAAGTGTTTGGGTTTCTCTGCGTTTTAATTTTAAGGCTCATAAGGATTTATGTTTATTTTGTTAAAAGGTGACAATGCACATGATTCAACAGGAGCACTTAAGTTCATCATGTGATGATGCCAGATTTAGCCATACAGGCTAATTTTCATCAGGTGGGTTGATGGCATTTAATATGATAAATAATGTTATTGTCAATATGTGCATTTACGCCTTTAGCATAATTAGTCCTGTGACTTTGGGATTGTTGGACGGTTTGTACAGTGATTCCTTCTGCTGTGTCACCATTTTATTTATTTTCTTTTACTTTGTTATAAAGAAAAAACTTGATATAAAATGATCTTCCCACTAGTTCTGCTTTGTGCTGGGTCTAAATGGGCAAATGTTAACATACTAAAAGTTACCTTTATATATAAAACTGTACCTTAAATTGGCCTCTATTACTTTGTTCATAACTTAAATATTTTAAATAATTTTCAGTTTTTAGTCACATTTCCTCATTAACTTCTTGTCACATTTTTACAAAAATACTAGAATATTTTTCTTTAAACTGTGCTGTGTGAATCCCACTGAGAGTTTTACACATCTGATAACTCAAATATACTTTAGTAGAACGCAGATTTAGGGATGCGCCGATATAACGTTTGATATAAACTGCCTACAACACGTTTATTGACCGCCTGATTTTCTACAAGCGTCAGAGGTCGATGTTTGTCTGTAATACCAGATTTAGTGTTGCATTCAGAAACAGTGCGATAAGGAGCTGAAAGGCTTTAAAAGTGTTCGTTTCACATTTCTATTGAGTTTATTTTATCCATTGCTTTGTGTGCTAGTCTGATACAAAAACTGAACAAATAATATTAATAATAAACAAAATGAACAGACAAACACCGGCTCTGACAATCAAACTAATAAACGAGAAAGAGCAGTTTGTCTTCAGCTGATGTTTAGCTTGGCAACACATTGACACTGATCATATTCAAAGGCTTGCACCATGAATCGCCACGGGGTCGGACCTTGCGAATGCTAACACTGTGACATGCCACAGGAGGATATATAAACAACATAATACTGTTAATAAAGGCACACACATTCTTACTCGCTTTTTAATACTGTACTAACTGGAGCACTTTTCCTATCACACTCACTCACATGCTGCTGCTTTGGCCTCAGCAGTTGTGTTGTTGTTGTTGTTTTATCGTGTGTTTTTCCCCTCCTCCCATTCTTCTAATATTATATTTTGCTCTTCCTTTGTAAAATATGCTGCTCTGCTGCCAGTGGACCTTGTTATTTGCTGCCAGCACCACGTCTTGTATATGAACGCACTTAGAGTTATATTGGGAAACCCTGGCTTGACTTATCGAGTTAGTAACCACTTTCGTGTGACCGCTTAGCCGGATTGCTGAGGTTAGGGTAAGAAAAGTCAGATAATGAAGATATACTGGGTATGTTGAACCTGCTTTGTAGTAAGAACCCAGGTGATGAGGGTAAGCAACAATAGAGGTGCTCTCAGGAGGAACCGCAGGTGGGAAGTGGGAATCGACAGAGGAAGGATTTTATTTGAAATCTAAATGAAAAAATCAGAAGAACAACAACAGAAAGAACAAAAAAGGTCAAACAGCTGATTCGGACCAGAAAAGAAAACGGAAAAACCTGCATGCGGGTCAAAGTGAGGGTAGATAAAATAAATCAATCAAAAGATCAGGCACGCTCCGATCCACAGAGAAGATGCAGACAGCCACACAAATTCAGTCCAAATCCAGCTAAGATAACGGCGCCCTGGCCACTCACGGTCCCTCATCCTATGTGCCCCCGATGCTGATTGCGAAGTGGAGTCAGCTGCATGCAAACAAAAGTCTCCAAAAGAAGAAGGGTGGCACCTGAGACAGAGATAGAGAAACCACACACACACACACACACCCTCACGACAACACACAGCAGGTCTATTAGTTCATACACTCACTTTCCTTCATTAATGCTAAATTAAATTAATATCTATCACGTTTTTTGCAAATCTGGCACATTTGAAAGAGTAAAATAGTGTGTGGCACATCATGGGAAATTTGAAATCCATTTTAATCTGACAGTTTGCACAGCTTTTAAATTAATGCATTTTATTAACGGCTACAGCGGTCATGAAACTTGAGAAAAAAAGGGGAAACATATTTATCTCTGTAATGTGATCTAGTAACACAAGCGTTTTATGATTTACCACATATTCAAAAGCTGGACTGGAATAAAACCACACTGAATAAAATTATTTTGAAATTCTTTCTGTTATATTTGCATGTTAATTGTGGATTATTAGAAATTAACTATGATTATGGTTTGACTTATGTACTCAAAGTACTTGGTTAAAGTAGGGAAACATCATGAAGTTGTCAAAATAAATGTGATCCTAACGTACATAAAGTAAATTCTAAAAACACTGGGCTGTGTGGTACAGGTTAGAGCACAGCTGTGCTAAGCAACCATCCGACCAAGCACACACGCTTCCACCACACACGTTTCAATTTCTAGCTTGAAAGAAGGGGTTTAACATATTACTGGCAATTTCTCCAAGCATAACTATATTTTTAGAAAAAAGACAAACAAGGAGTAAATCCAGAACACCTTTCCCATAAATCCCGCTTTGTGTAAAAAGATGCTGTTTCCTCATTTGCACTGCAGTGCCCATCCAAGAGAGATGCTTGTTCAGCAAGAAGATGAGGCAGCAACTGAAGTGCGACATGCAGACAAGCAGACAAGGTGTAATCCATAGATAAACACTGACAAGGAGCAGGCAAACAGGAAGCCTGCAGGAGTAAAAGATGGCTGAACCTACAACACACAGCGCTGGCCGGCCAAGTCAAACAAGCCAGCTGGAGATTGCTACCATGGCTCCAGTTACACTACATTTTACATTCACTGCTTGATTGACATTGACGGGCTCTGTCAAGGATAAGATGTGAACAACATAGGTTGTAACAACAAATATATGCATTATTAAATATCACCTGACTGGCTGCCAGTCAGGCGCAGAGAGAAAGAAAGATTTGCAGATTTATGTAGATTTGTTGTTCTTTCAATCCTTAGACCAGTGGCAAGTGACGTATCACTGTCTCGTTGACACCTCATTATAATACCTTTAACATCCCATCCAATCAAACCCAAAAAGCAGTCCCTGTGGAGCCCGTTCTGCTGTAGGTCAACTCATGGTAGAGATGCACACTTCCTAAATCCATACAGGAAACCATAGGAGATTCAATAAGGGAGGCTGACTGCGTATTTGCGGGCTCACATCTGCTGTGCTTTGAGAAGAGAAGCCAGGTAAAATGACTTTAGGCAATGAGGAATTAATAATGAATTATCATTCAGTTCAGCTCTGTCTTTCTCTCTGTCCATGAAAACACAAAATTATTTTTTGTCAAGACTTTAAATAACAGATTTTTTTTTTTTTTTCCCCAAGACGGCAGCCATTTTCATTCTGCACTAGCTGTGACTCTGACTGGATAAGCTAATCAGCTCTCGCCTCGGGGATTACATTCCTTATCATATCTCTGCCACCAGTCAGGTTAAGCGTGCTGCCACATTGTAACTCTTTTTTAATAAAGCTTCATTTTAAATCAAGATTTGGGTAAAGCCACCCACTCAGTTAATTGGTTTCTATTATATTAGGAGGGATTGTATGGCAGCCAACTCTGTACTGGCTTGGGCTAAAGTGCATGCAGCATTGCTGACTCACACATGCAGACCGCACAGCTTCAATTTGCTCCATCATTGCAAAGCACTTGGAAAATACTTTAATGCATGCCAGATAAGTGTGAGGACAGAGGGCTTGGCTTTTGTGAATGTCATTACTTGGGTCAGGGTGACTATGTAAATGGATGTTATCAGTTGGTTTGCTAATATCCAGCTCAAAGGATTGCGCTGCTCACAAAGGGCATTTCTGTGAAGGCCGGAATGGTTTGAATATCCAAAAAGCTGCAAGTCTGTGTTTTATGGAGTGCAGATGTTAATGAGAAAAGGAGCACTCACTGGACATTTCATTAGGGTTCACTCTGTTAGTACTGGACCCGCTTTCTCCTTTAGAACTGCATTAATTCCTCATGTCACAGATTCAACAAGGTGTTGGAACCATTGCTCGTAGTTTTTGCTCCATACTGACATGACAACATCACACAGATGCTATGGATTCATCAGCTGAACACCCACGAGGCAAATCTTCCATTTTTCCAATGTTCAGGCTTCCGGTTTTAGTGCGCAAATTGTAGCTTCAGTTTCCTGTTCTTAGCTGACAGGAGTGGCACCCCAGTGTGCTCTTCTGCTGCTGTAATCCATCTGCTTCATGTTGTGCATTCAAAGATGCTCTTCTACACACCTCGGTTTGTACCAAGTGATTATTTGAGTTACTGCCACCTTCCTATCAGCAATCTGGCTGCTCACTGGATATTTTCTCTTTTTCTGATCATTTCTTGTAAACTTTAGAGGTGGTTATGTAGCAAAATCCCAGGAGATCAGCACTTTCACCTTGTCTGGCGCCAACAATTATGCCACATTCAACGTAACTTAAATCACCTTTCTTCCCCATTCTAAAGCTCAGTTTGAATTTCAGCAGGTCATCTTGACCTTGTCTAGGCGCCTAAATACACTGTGTTACTCCCATGTGATTGGTTGATTAGATATTTGAATTTAAAATGCTTCTTCTCACAAACAAGGTCTTGAACAATCAAGTCCTTGGTGCTTCCTAGGATACCTAAGAGTAGAATGGGAGGCAGAGCCTTCAGCTTCAGGCCCCCTTTTCTGTTGAACTAGCTCCCAGTTTGGATTCGGGAGACAGACACCCTCTCTATTTTTAATAGATAGAGCTTATAGTTAGGGCTGGATCAGGTGACCCTGAACCCTCCCTTAGTTATGCTGCTATAGGCCTAGGCTGCAGGGGGGTTCCCAAGTTGTGCTGAGTCGGCTTTTTCGTTTACATCATACACCGCTCTGCCTTTAATCATTAGCTACTATGAAATTCTTACTCTTCCACAGTGTATATTTTGTCCTGTCTCTCTCCCCTCAGTCCCTCCTGAGCCTGGTTCTGCCACAGGTTTCTTCTTTAAAAGGGAGTTTTTCCTTCCCACTGTCACCAAGTGCTTGCTCATAGCAGCTCGTTTAGACTGTTGTGTTTTCTCTGTAATTATTGTAGGAACTTTACCTACAATATAAAGCACCATGAGACGACTGTTTGTTGTGATTTGGCGCTATATAAATACATTTGAATTGAACTGAATTGAAAGTGGTCAGTGAGTGTTTATTTCAGCACACTATTCTGGACACCAAATCAGACTGAATGGATTCATGCATGTGTTTTCAGGTCATAGCGCAGTTTTGATACATTTGATTAAAAGATGCCCTTAAGATTTTTTTTAATGGCCTGTCTTTTCTTTAACTGTAGACGTGTTACTGCCTCTAAATTTAGGGCTCGAAGCGACCCAACATATGAAACGCCCCAAAGTTAGTGGTGGGCAGACCACAACGTTGGTATTGATATTGATCAATCCCAGTGAGATCAATACTTTAGCTTCAGTTTCTTTCTTGTATGCAGTGCTGTGGTTTCATCAACGATGCGAGCTGACTGTTTAAGTTCTTCTGTCCCAGTACAGAGCAGGCACACTTTGCTCTTCCCCTCCCCACAGTGTTTTGACATTATACCGTCACATGACATGTAACATATTTTACTTGGGAAAGAAAGGAATTTGCTTTAAATGTTTTATAATGTTGTGAAGTGATAATTTTGTAAAGCTTGTTTATTTAAGAAAAAAAGCCAGAAAATTTAGTGAATTAAGATATTTTTATTGCATTTTTGTATTATACCTTCTTAAAAATCTACCTGAAAAAAAACGTTTTAATTTGTTCTTGAATGATCACTTTGTAGACTTTATTTAAGAAAACATCCAGACATTACAATGTATGAGGGAAATTGTTTTGTTACTGTTCAACTGTTTCAGAACAAAAAATTTTGATAAAATATTTTCTATTTACCTATAAACTTTGCACAATTTTATCCTGGGTGTTAACTAATTAATGACCCAAAGGAAAAATAAATCACAAAGCACTTAAATGTGATGAAAATTCTTCATAATTATTCAAAAGTATTGGTATCGGTATCAGTATGTGCGATACTTGCCCTGTATTTACTTGGTATCGGATCGATACCAAATCTTGCAGTATCGCACACCACTACCCAATGAAATAGCCACTCAGCAAACCTTTAATGATGAAAATCTGGTTATTCAAACTGCATTAGCCCACAGCCCTGAGATCATTTTAACATAGCTGATTATCTTCATTTATAGAGCGCTTTTCAAAACCCACATTACAAAGTTTTACACACACAACAACAGTTTCACAATGAGCTCATTTTACTCGAGTATCATAAAGTTCACAGTTTGGCTGTGGGTTTAACCTACTGTTGAAGGCCCAAAATCAGCAAGTTATGGCATAAAATGGAAATGTCAGCAGTAATTTACATGATGATCTGTGTCCCTTCGCAGTCATTTTGATCATTTCCTTTCATGAATCGTTGATGGAGAAATGGCTCCTTTCATTTCATAGGTGGATCCTTCGCTACAGGAGGCAATAAAGCCGTAATAAGAGATTTTGATGGGTTCTCATTATTATTGCCATTCGGATGACATTAAACAACTTAGAACACAAGCCTTTCTTTCTGTTTACTGGCAAACATAGCTGATAGGGCATAAAATCTGAGTTACTGTCTGCTACTGATTTGCATCCAACTAGTGTCAGCTTTCAAGTTTTAAAATGAGATTTCAGTGCTGCTCAGGTGCGCAGTGCAGTTTCTCATGTCCTGGGTGCAGCGCCTTGCTTGATTATGCTACTCCTCTGAGATGTGAAGTGGGAGGAATAATCCAAACATTAAGAAGTTCCAGCTGAAATTAAAAGAAACTTGTCACCGAACGCTTCCTGATCAGTTTCCGACAGAAAAAAAATGAAATGTAACCAAATCTAACACAAAGCAAAGGAAATATAGTGTTTCTGTGCAGCGCTGCTTTGTCTTCCACAATAAACCTTCATTACAATGTCATTAGGTGCAAAGAGTGCATGTAGCAGAGCTTGGCAGGTTTAAGGCAGCATCGCTGCAGCGGGCTGAAGTGCCTTGAAGTGGCGAGGGATATTGAACTGACCTGATGGCTTTCAGGAAATGAGAGCTCTAACCCAGTGCCTCCTACTACTGGCCACCCGCACCTCCTTTCCTCAGCCCGCTCAGCTTTTCTGAAGATTAATTGTTTGCCTACAGCAGTTTTACAGTATACAGCCAGGCATTCACCACAACCTTTAAGCTGAATATCCACAACCTCTTCTTGTGCTGCGTTGAAATGTAGTCATACAAAGCCACACATACCAGCATCTGGACCATAACATGATCCATGATAATACATTACAGATTTCCTTGAGGGCCTCAAGGAAGATTTACAGTATACAGTACCTGACTGGGTTGTTGCACTAACTTCCTACCGAAGCTTCACTGCACATTTTGAAAAATGTAGCAACGCACACATTTGTGTCTTTCCTTGCAGCATGCATCTGGCCTGCCTGTGTTTGCTGACAGTAAGGACAGCATGTTGAAGAAGTTCATTAATATTAAAATCGTATAATGCTACATGCAACATTAAACACAACTCTGTTTACACATCCAGGGCCATAGCCAGTATTTCAGATATGCTGGCATTATGAAACAAAATCTTTGAAACCTCTGACTTGCCAAAACAAAAAAGGTTCTTTTCTCACATTTTTATTGAATTTAACTGAGCATTTTATGGGCACATATGATTTTATTTGGCTCGAGGCAATCAGCTAGTGAATCAAAAACATGTATAAGAAGAAGCACACAGAGTACAAACCTCTGCGAGGGCAGCTCACTCTCTGGGCCAATAGTATTGTATACTGCATCTTTTCACTTTGTTTCCGTTGTACTTTTTAAACGTACTTTAAGAAGTTTGTAGTGCAGTAAAAACAAGTGCAAAGTGCAGCCTTTTTTCTTAATTTGCCCTGTTGAAACCCATTTGAATGTACTTGATCTAATTTTGGGTCTAATTGTTTTTTTCGGTTGATTCTTTATTATTTTATATTTTTGTGAGTTCATTCTCTTTCTCTTCCCAATACTTTCTTTCAAGATGTAATGTCAACTTGAAAAGAATGCAGTTGGGAAATATAAAAGTGAGTTCAGAGGCCGAATGCAGCGCAACGTTTTCTTATTTATGATTTTATATATTGTAATTATGTTTTGGATAATGTGCTGGACTTGCTAGTTTCTTGGTAGGTCACATGTATTTGAGTTTCAGCTATCCAGCCTCCCCTGTGTCTTGTTGTCAGGTCTCCCTCTTTATGGTTGGTGCTTAGTTACTTCCTGTTTTATCTTGCTAGTCTCTTGTCTCATGTGCGTTGTGTTTAGCTTTGCTTCCCCCATCTCCCCCATCTGTGTCTTGTTGCCCCAGCTGTGTCCTCGCTCCAAAGTTACCTCATGCGTATTATTAAGAAATATCTTTTTCCACTGTGTACTCAGTCAGTTTCTCTTTTTAGTAATAACCTCTCTGGCTTGGAGAAAGCTTTTTCACATCGTAGTGAGGAGGCAACCGCTCTTCAGCACCCCCCTTATGTAACTGGATTTCCTCACTGACACAGCAGCTCCGGTGAAAAAGGGTCAACAGCATTTGTATTTCCTGCGCCGGCTGGGAAGTGTACATCTCCCTTCCCCTATTCTCACCACATTCTACAGAGGAACCATTGAGAGTGTGCTGACCAGCTACATCTCCATCTGATCTCCCAGCTGCAAAGGCTCAGACTGGAAGGTTCTCCAGAAAGCAGAGAGGTCATACTTATCTTCCCCCCTGTCAAACAGTGCCACAAAAACACTTTAATCCGAGTGCAGAGGGTCATATCGCATCCAATCCGCCCCCTGCTCGGACTATTCAGCCACCTGGAGTCTGGTAGGAGTTTTTGAAGCATCCGGTGGACAACAACCAGGTTCTGCAACAGCTTCATCCCACAAGCAATCAGACTGCACAACTCCCTTAATAACCCCCAATCCCCATTCTCTGAATTCCCCTGATGTCCCCCACCCCTTACCCCCATCTTACCTGTACATGTAATAACACTGTCCAACAGACTGCAAACATCAATGTAAAGAGTGACTCTATATAACTGGTTTTGCACTACTGTCTTCTTGCAAAATGGTAGATTTTTACATTTATCACAGTTATGGTCCACTCACTTGCACGGTATTTAAAATAATGTGTTTTTTAAGGCATTTTATAATGTCTATGCATATTGCATGTAAGACTGTATCTATGCAGATACAATCCAGAACTCATGGAAGTAAATTGGGTTAATTTGTACACTGCTGTGTACACTTGAATGACAATGAAAGTTTTCTTCCAAATCTAAATTATTTACAAAGAACATTTAAAACACGGTTGATCAAAGTGCTGCACATGAAAAAAAGGATAACACGATAAATACACCATACGCACAAACATGCATGCAAACACACATCAAGAAATATATCTAAGAAATCACAAAAATACAGAAGATAATGCAACAGCCTAAATAGCCTCTCACTCCAGCTTGAAAACCAAAGAATACAAAAGAGTTTTAAGGAGTACTTGAAAAACAAAGTGGAGACTGACCTGACATGACGGGGAAGCTCGTTCCACAGTTTAGGGGCTACGACTGAAAGAGCTTAAGCCCTCTGTTCTTAAGTCTGGTTTTTGGAATGCTGAGGAGTCAGCATATCTCAGTGATATAGAGGGAACATAAGGTGTTGGGAGTTCAGCAAGATATAATGGAGCTAACCCATTAAGAGGTTTAAAAATCATACAATAAAACCTTAAAATCAATTGTACAATGCACAGGAAGCCATTGGAGGGAGGACAGAACAGGGGAGATATGTTCCATTCTGGTAAGTTCTGGTTCTGGTTCTGGTAAGAAGGCGAGCAGCTGCATTTTGGACCAATTAAAGGCAATTAAAGGGAGGTCTGACCAACTGCATTAAATTTTTTTATTTTTGTCACCACATGGTCCAGGAGAACTGAACAAAACCTCAAAGGAAATGGTATACCTGACCCATTATAATTCTTCCAAAACCTTCTACTGCAGTAGAAGTGATTCATTAGTCATATTGTCATGGACCAAAGAGGTCAAAAATAGTAACTGGAAAAAATGAGTCCAATACATAAAACCAGCGTCTTTGTCCTTAGTTCAGCCCAGGCTTTGACCATTCTTTTAATCCCCATGTATTGCTGTACTAGATGCCAGGAAGATGTTCAATGAATGCAAAACAGAGAGATATGAAAATGCAATACTTGGTAATTCATAAGAATTACAACAGGTCAGTTTTACCATTTCCTTCGAGGTTATTTCAGTGCTACTGGACCATCTGGTGGCAACATGTTGGAAAGGTGATTCATGAGAAATGCCATCTGCCCCTCTGGCGTTTTAGTCAGACGGTATATTACTGCTATTTCTGAAATCGGCGCTAAGCATGACAGATTCCTCAGGAACGTGTGAGTTTCCCACCACCTCCTCACTTAAAGTCCTGAGCTCTGCGGATGACAATTCCGACAGCCGTCATGTCCACAGCAAAATCACACAGCAGCACAGAAGCCAGCTTACTATGTGTTAGATGTACTAATTGTAGTGTAAAAGATATGAACTTATTATATCAGTACTAAATTGGAATAAAATGAAATTCAGTATAGCATGGATTGTAACTACAAAGGTAAGTTTGGAAGCACCACTGGTATAGTCTTTGAGGCAAATCATTCGACTGCATCAATAGAAGTCCCAAGAAAAAGTAAAGGATTAATCATAGAAAGGATTTCGAGTATTGTAATCACAGTTTCTTTCACCATTTCACAGTGGCGGAATGTAAATGTAAGTCATTTTCACACTTTTCTAGACCTGACTCAGGTGCATTTCACAACTCAAATAACAGACACAGTCAGATCTGACATTAAGCAGTCTTTACACCTGCAGCTTCCTAGTGTAAAAAATTCACAGTTAGCATAGCCTTAAGCTAAGCTGAGTATTTCCATAAATGAGAATGTAGTTGACACAAAGCAGCTCCTACTGTGTCCTACACGAGAGGAAGGAAACTAACTCATGCGATCATGTATGAAGTATATTTACTCAAGTACATAAATGCAGTTGTGGGGTACTGTCATGGAAGGTGGACAAACTATTCAGTTCTTCTCCAGTTGCAATTAAATGTATGCAGATGTGCCTGCACGTTTCCTGTGTTAAAAAAAAAAAGTATTTGGAGTACAAAAAAAGTAAACGTGTCACAGGTTGGACGTCTTTGGAAGTCTCGGAGTTCCATCGCCTCAGAATAGTAAAATCAATTTGAACTGGGTGTTTACATATTTGACATCAGCTTTACATCTATGCATAATTTGCATGTCCTTGCCCCTGCTGCTTGACAGGGACATGAAGCAAACACAATAACAGTCCAAGTGTACAATGTGACCTCTTATTTTCCCTTTGTTTGCTGAGCCACTGAAAATCTTCACACAGCGTGCTTATCGCAGCCCTCTCTTCTGCTGAGAGGGAGGACATTCAGCAGAGGAACTTCCAGACTCTGTAACCGATGCCCGAGGCAGAGCAGGAATAACGGAGCGGTGGGCCGCGTCTTCATCACAGCAACAGTCAAGGTTCTTCCTAAGTTCTTTGATGTGGGCGGCGCTGAATAAGCATGGGGGTGGACTGGAAATATGTTCATTAAATAGCACTAGAATGACTACAGAAACGACTTTGATCTGGAAAGAGTTCAATGCACAGAAAGAGCGAGACACGGGACGAGGCTCTTCTTGATCATTAAAAAAAGTTCACATTGTTTTGGTAGTTTTAGCCATTACTTGTATTTGATATCTAGCTCAGTCACTTAAACATTTCCAGTTCTTCAAATCGTATACACACACATTTTTATGGTGTCATCACAGAGGAGTTTCCCCCTCTCTGCTGAAGCCTCTTTCATCTTTTCCTGTAAAAATCTGGAGTCACGATGAAAAATAAAAAGAGACTTTGATATGAACTCGGTGGATTACACAACCAAATTAGTTTTGAACAAAAGTGACAGTGATGCTGCGAGCGTTCATATTTTTCCATCAGGTTTAAAACACATCAGAGATTTGTGTTTCTCTGCTTACTGGACACAACACACCTAACAGATCAAATCCTTATTAATAATAGACTGTATAAAAAGATAGAGGTGGCTACTGTGGTTTCACA
>VUQK01015122.1:31095-51411 GCA_015106715.1 Bujurquina vittata
AATTTGAATTTTGAAATGTCCATTTCAATATTATGGACATTGCCTTGTTGATTTTCTGCAGCCATAAATGATGATATGTGAGTGAGAGGGCCAAATTATCAGCTAATTCTACTAAGCTTAGTCAGCAAGAAATATGGTTCATAACAAAGAAACTGATACCTGACATTAGTGCAGAGTAACAGACTTAACAATGACAAACCACTGTGATGTTTTTCAGTCAAGCTTCCGTGCTCACCACAGCACTGGGACTGCCCTCATCAAAGTGTTCAATGAAATCCACACAAATATAGACTGTAGAAGAACCACAGTGCTGATTCTACTGAACCTTAGAACATCATTTCACACTGTTGACCATGATATATTATTAAAGCGACTGGAGAACTGGTCGGACTCTACTTAACTAGTTCAAATCCTGTCTAAAGAACAGGCACGTCTTTGTGTCAATAGGCAACTAGGCAAGACCGGAGAGGAGTCTCATGTGGAGTACCCCAAGGTTCAATCCTGGGACCCCTCCTATTTAATATCTACATGCTCCCACTAGCTCAGATTATAATAAGTAATAAGATTAATTATCATAACTATGCAGATGATACACAGCTCTATATCACGTTATCACCAGGTGACTCAGAACCTATCCAAGCACTGAGCAGATGCTTAGAACAAATCAGTACGTGGATGTGCCAAAACCTTCTCCAGCTGAACAAAAAAAAAACAAAACTAAAACTAAAATTATTATCTTTGGACCTAAAGAGGAACAATCAAGAGTCAGCACGCAGCTTCAGCTACTACATTTAGAAAGGCCCGAAATCTGGGTGTAGTGATGGACTCAGACCTCAACCTTCAGAGACACAAAAACAGTTACAAAGTCGGCTTTCTACCACCTGAAGAACATTTCTAGAATTAAAGGACTAATGTCTCAACAAGATCTAGAGAAACTCATCCATGCTTTTATCTTTAGTCGCACTGATTATTGCAACAGTATCTTCACACGTCTGCCAAAAAAATCAGACAGCTGCAGCTGATCCAAAATGCTGGTGTTCATGTTCTCACCAAGACCAGAAAAATAGAGCACATCACCCCAGTGTTAAAGTCCTTACACTGGCTATCTGTAGCTCAGGGAATAGACTTTAAAATACTTCTATTAGTTTATAAAGTGCTGAAGGATTTAGCACCACAATACATTAAAGACTTATTATGGTCGTATCAACCTTCCAGAACAATCAGATCTTCTGGTTCCGGTCTACTTTGTATCCCCATAACCAGAACCAAACATGGAGAAGCAGCTTTCAGATTTTATGCACTTTTAATCTGGTACAAACTCCCAGAAAACTTCAAAACAGTCAAAACACTAAATTCCTTTAAATCAAGGCTGAAACCCACCTGTTTAAAGCTGCTTTTGATTAGTAGTCTGCAAACAAATGAAAGCTGCTCCAAACAAAATATCTTATTACAGGCTGACCATCTCCCTATGATTATCATGTGTATCTGATTTTGTGTGATGATTATGTTTTGATGATTTGCTGTGTACTTGATTGATGTTTTAATGCTTTTAATGATTTTACTGCACATTTGTTTGATGTTCTTATGATGTAAAGCACTTTGAATTGTCTTGCTGCTGAAATCTGCTATACAAATAGATTTTTACTTACTTACTTACTAAACACTCACCAAACCTAGAGCACAAAGGGCCTTGGACAGGTGGGACCAGCCAACGCTTATTATTTGTCAGACAATTCCATTAAAAATGTTCAGGAAAGTAGCAACACTACAAACATGGTCAGAAAGTGGAGGTGAAGCCTGGGAGACAACTACTGGATTCAGATGCTTGTGTCGGCACCCCTGTCTATCAAAGAGGCCCCAGCCCTATGTTTAATGCAAACCTTGAATTATGTTTAAAAATAAATAAATAAATAAGGTCCCATTTAGCTTATCTGAAAGGGGCAAATGACTGTAATTGAATGTACATTTATGATATTGGGCATATACACATGGTAGTCTCAGTATGTATTGCCTTGCATTTGAAGCCTCTTGGTTTCAGACGGCAGTTATTGACTTAATTTGTCAGCTGCAATACACTATTACATTCTTTTAGAAAGAAGAGAAAGTAGACTTGAAGGCTATTATGCAAGTGATTATGTGATCTGTCTAGATTCAGTTTGAAGATCCTTGAGACCGACAGCCGAAAGGCGTATCTGCCATAACTCTCACTGCCTGAACAAAAAAACTTTCGATTTAAGTTTTATGATTTTTCCAAAAATGAATCCATCGTCGTTCAGGTGACCGAAAGCCCCGATCACACAGAACGTAAAGATAGGTTGGCAACCGCGTCGTAACCACTGGTTTCTAGGGAAAAAATGTGTATTCACCAAGTAGTCTCTGGAGGTTGCTCGCAGGTGTTGATTGTAAAGAGGTGCTGCACAAATAAACGCCGCGCAATTATTTTGGTTGCCAACAGATTGCTGGGGTCACCTGTAGTTTGTATGAAAAATGGCAACTTGTCTGCAAACACTTGCCAACCACTCATTAAACAGTACTGAAACTATGAAGAATGGTGGTGGTCAGGTAACAGCTCAGCTCCTCTAGTCACCTGAGTCTCCAAGACATTCAGGTGCAGATCTGATGAAATGATTGCAAAAGCGATCATCGACCTGTGACCTAGGGTTTTCCCGGTACCATATGCGCTTATGAACACCCTTATGCTTGAACATGCTATTTGTTCTGGATAAATTGTGGTTAGAACAGAAGTCCAATAAGACAACACCCCTCAGGTTTAGATCCCTCCACTCTCGTTGCCCACGTGAGCGTTGAAGTCTCCCAGTAGAACAATGTTAGGCACTCCAGCACTCCAGCACCCCACACAGGGAATCCAGGAATGCTGGATTCTCTGAACTATTGTTAAGCATAAATACTGTAACGGTCAGGACCTGTTCCCCTACCCAAAAACACAAGGAAGGAACCCTCTCATCCACTGGGGAAACCCCAAAGTGCAGGCAGTATACCCACCCCTGACCACCGCCTCTCAGATTGGAACAGAGTCCAGATCCTTTCCCGGAGTTTCTTTCCAGAGCTCAAGCTGTGAGTTCAGGTGAGCTTGACTTAATTTAACCAGTATCTCAGGCTCTTTCCCCATCAAAGAAGTGATGTCCCATGTCCCAAAAGCAAGATTCAACAGTTGGAAATTGAACCTCACGCCTCTGCCTCTTTACCCATACCAGTCCTCCTGTGGGTGGTGGAAGGGCCACTAGTTATCATAAATGACATTGTAGTCATCACATATTTTCTCTTGTTTTTGTACTGTACATGCAGTGGTGGGGGGGTGGGGGGTTAGCGCATGAAATTGCAGATGCAGAGAAGTTTGTATGGATTGCGTCTGCTTGAAAGATGGATTGAGAATTTCACTAATAAATGATCAAGAAAACAGAATATATACAGATCCATGTGGTTAACAACTAAGAACTGAGGGATAACTGCTACCTAGCTTGTAGGATAAAGATGAACCAGAACACTTTTTTAAACTCATAGGTCAGTATTTCCCTATGTAAGAAAACATCTGCTAAAGATCTCAAAATCCTCAAAGAGTAACCAAAGGAAAACACTAGATAAACCCAGTAGTGAGGCCTCTGCCAGACAAAGAGAGAAGGAGATGTGACAGAGCGAGTGAAATGTGACTTTGACATGGAAAGGCGCAGACAGAGAGGGCGGAGTGGTATCTGGCAGTGCCTGTATACCTTGAGCTCCAATTAGAGTAATGCAGGACAGAGAGGTGTGCATATATGTGTGTGTTTGTGGGAGATCAGGTGGAAACGAGGTCACAGTCTCCTCTCTGGGATATTTACAATCCAGCATGAATACCCTGACCAAAAAATGGACTATGGCATTGGCCCAGAAAAAAAAGCATCATCCTGGTTTTGGGGCCTGCTGACTTGACAAAATGGAAAAAGTCAGTCCCTGTCCCTTTCCAATGTCAGAGAGCAGCAGAGCCTGGATCCATCATCACCTGAGCGGGGGAGATAATAAGAAACCTCATCTGCCCTTTCCCAATCCTGCAGATCATTATCATAATTCAGTATTAATCAGCACCGCCTCCGCTACTCAGCAGCAGAGATCTAAAAATGACCCAAAACTTTGACTTTGCCTCCTCCTGCTCCCCGAGAGGGAGATGTGAAGGTTTGGGGATGGAGTAGGTGCTGAAATATCCCAAGGATTGTGATCCCACTCCTGGTATAAAAAGGGAACCCTTTGATGTGGCGAAGGAGTTGTGTTATAATGAGGCTCGTTACACAGCGATCTGTCCCTGCCAGACTAGAGGTGGCATCACAGAGCGGCAGCCAGGCTGCTAAAACGCTCCTGCTGTTCTCGGTTTGTTCAGCCAGGCTCTATCACAGCCAGCCCAGTGCTACACTTTGTGGCTGTACATTCACAGTTTCAATTATTCAGCGGCCTGCAGCCCCTTGCAAACAGAAATGAGATGCACCTCAGCTGCCGTTAGCACTCTGTGCTTTATGTTTAAACCTGCAATTTAACCTGTTTGCAAGTGTAAAATGCTTAAAAATATTAACGCTAGCACAGAGCGTTAGGTTTTACATTGTGCTCTTCACGCGCAATCTAAAAATACACCATTAGGAATGCAGAAAATGCTGACTATAGTTTCGCTGTTTCACAGGACTTGTTAACAGCATTTATTTTGGAAGGATTGGCGTGGGAGTGTGGTATTTTTTAGCTTTACAGCTCAGGTAAAGGGTGAGGATTTACTGTTAAAAAATGGTTTTTATTTTACCCCCCAAACTGTGCCAAAAAATACAAAGTACTAGGCCTTTAAAAGAGGTCAGAGAAACAGTAGCTTAGTCTAAAATACAGCAATTAAACAAGACATTAATTCAATTACTCTGGCTAATAAAATGGAAAAGAAGGGACACTTACAAAGACAAACAGAAAAACACAGAAACTGTTGTGATTCATCAAAAAACTGACCTAAATGCAGGGCACACAAGGTGGGCACATAAAAAAAAACACAAAACAAGCTTTAATGTGAAGTTGGTGAAACCTTAAAAAAGTCCAGAAAAAACACACAGTTCTGCACAGAAAAAAAACAGAAGAAGAAATCCTAAAGCACACATTAGAAGGAACACCAGGAAAACACAGAAGAGCAGGAGGGTGAGCCAACAGGCAAAAACGAGATTGCTGGATTAGGCGCACGGACACACACAGGTGAAAGCAGTGAAAGCGGGCCAGATAATCTCAATATTTTCTTACTCAAATATCCAGCTTAGGGTTGCAGAGAGCTGGAGCCGATCCAAGCTGACACGGGGCGAGAGGCGGGGTACAGGTTGCCAGTCCTTCACAGGCCTAACACAAAAATTATCCCACCTCGTTCCCCAATCAATGCAAATCATCGTGAGGTCACGGGAGGGCGTGAAGGAGAATCAGGAGTTACTGTACACAAAGCTCCGTAACAATGTGAAGGTGGATGCATGTTGAAGCTATAAAGGACCAAAGATGGAGTATAAAATGTGCATCTTAATTCAACCTGTTCTCGGCATTTTCTTTCATGCAGATCACATAAACAAGAACCAGCTCTGGAAAAATTAGACGTCATTACAAGAGAGTGGAGCAAAGATCCAGGGTACCTCTTCTCCTCTTGCTCGGTAAGGCTTACTGAAGGTGAAGATTTCATCAATCTGTCACTCATGTGGGAGGAGCCTATTACTTATTATAACACAGCTTAATACTGTGTTCTATAACAGCCACTGGTTACCAGCCTTCAGCTACGGTCCCTGCGTGCACACCTCTTTAGAGCCCATGCTCATTTCTCCTTCAAGGAAAATGCATTCAGAATTTCAGAGATCATTTTAATTAAAACCTTATTCAAGAATATTTCACATGAAAGGGTTCTTACTGTAGGAGCTAGGAATCACACTTCAGACCTTAGTTGTGCACATCTAAAGGGGCGAGGAACCATAAATGGATGACCTGCTCCATACTCCTGAATGGGAAGTCATATTTACTTCCCATAATGCATTTTGTTTTAACTACTGTTGTTGCGCTATATGCACTATAACAGACCTGGACATTGTACAGCCCCTGGGCTACATCCAGCCCTTTGGTTGTCACTGACCTGCCTGCATGAGCTCAAGGGGAAATTAGGATTTAACTGTAAATAAGTACACATAGTGCAGTTTATCCCATTTCAGCCGCAAACACTCCCCATCAGAGAGGTAGAGTATCTTCTTTCGGCCAAGATACTGAGCCCCAAGATGCCTTCGTCGGTGTGTGAATGTGTGTGAATGCTGGAAGTGCAGTATAAATGGGTGCGAGTGGGTGAATAAGACATGTTGTATAAAGCACTGAGTGCTCATATAGAGTAGAAACAGGCAATAAGAACAAGTCCATTTATCATTTACACTACAGTTTAGTTGCTTTTATTATTTTAGCTGTTCTGGGGCGGTTGCCAGGAGAAGAGTACCTGTCTGACTGCATTGGGCCAAGAACACCTTTGGGATTGACGGCTCAGCCTGGGTAAACTGAGATTGTGCGACCTGAGAGCAGAAGTTTGAAAGTTGTGTGAGAAGGCAACGACCTTCCAGAGGTCTCAGGCACAGAATGGACGGCAGAGCTTTCATTTGCTGTTGATCTAACTCTCCTTTGTATTTCAATCTCAGACATTAAACCCAACTTTAAAGCACAAATTCACAACCAAAACCGTCCAGAGTTCACTGAACGTGAAGAAAAAGAACACCAAAACTCAGAAGAAGTAATTAAACTGAAAGCAAAACAGCAATTGCACTTTGTACAAAAACAGAAAAAAGTAAAAAAAAAAAAAAATTGTTTTGGTGAATATTGATTAAATAGTGATAAACTGTTAGTGTTTTTTTTTTTTAACTATGCCTATTTCACATTCTCATTCTCCAATTTTAACATCTACTTTTATCAGTTGCAGTGTATAAAGCGATAAAATCAATACTGAGCTGAAATTAGTTCAGCTCATTGACGCCGCCCTCCGAAACAGTCCCAGTTTCTCATGCGGCCCCTTGAGAAAATGAGTCCTCACCCCTTGCACTATATAACTAAAAATGACCTGATGGGTGATTATTTGTATCTGACGCCTCAATTACTGAACCTGATACTGAAGCTCGTTTTTATACTAATGAGCAGTTTTATCCTTTTAATTCTGCAACATATTTTATCATATATCGCAAGTGCAACTGTGCTGTGGGTTTCATGCTAATACCCTGATGAGCTGTCGGTGGCGCCAACACATGAAGAGATTTAAACAGCAACAGCAGATCAGAACAAGGCTTCTTATTGAATTTTTTAAAATGGCTTAGCAAAGCTTTTTGCACGGAGACATTGAGTGGACACACACCGCCTTTAAATGGCCCTATAGGGGTTGCCACAGCCGATCATCTTACTCCATATTACCCCGTCCATCCACCTCTGTCACACCAACCCTTGGCATGCCCTCCTTCACTACATCCATAAACCTCCTCTGAGGTGGTCGTCCTCTTTTCCTCCTGCCAGCAGCTCCACATTCAACACCCTTTGTCCAGTATATCCACCATCCCTGCCCAAACCATTCCAGCCTTGCCTCTCTAACCTTGTCTCCAAAGTGCCCAAACTGAGCTGTTCCTCTGATATACTCATTTCTAATCCTGTCTATCCTGGTTACTCCCACTAAAAATCTCAACATCTTCAGCTTTTCCACCTCCAACTCAGCCTCCTGCCTTTATGCCACTGCCACTGTCTCCAAACTATACATCATGGCACATCTCACCACCATCTTGTAAGCCTTTCCTTTCATTCTTGCTGCTACCCCTGACGCTTGCGTTCACCCACTCAATCCTCTCTTCCTCAACTCTCTTGTTCACAGTCAGCTGCTTTAGATCAGGCATCTTCGACTGCAGGTTTTAGATGTGTCTCTGCGTCAACCCACCTGAGTCAAATAAAGAAGTCATTAGCAGGACTCTGGAGAACTTGACTGTATACCAAGGAGACGATTCAGGTGTGTTGGATGAGGGACAAATCTAACACCTGCAGGACACCGGCTCTCGAGGCCTGCAGGTGAAGATCCCTGCTTTAGATGGTTAACCCCCAGTATTTAAATTAGTCTACTTTCACTATCTCTACTCCTTGAATGTTCACTTCTACCTTCTACCTGTCTCCCTTTCATTCACACACATGTATTCTGTCTTGCTTCTACTGACTTTCATTCCTCTTCTCCCAGCTTCATACCTCCACCTCTTCAGTCTCGTTCACCTGCTTCCTACTCTTACTAAAAACCACAGTGTGATGTGCAAACATCATAGTCAACGGAGACTCCTGCCTTACCTCATCACTTCATTCACTTGCTTTCCTCCATCATCCTTCCTCGCTCTCATTTCCTACATTCATCATCTCTTTGAAGTACTCCTACCATCTTCTCAGCACACTCTTTTCTATTCTTAATCGCTCTAAGCAGCTGCACATCCTTTCCAGTTCAGTCTCTCTGCCTAGCCAATCGATACAAGTGCTTTTCTCTTTCCTTAGTGTCCAGCCTCACATTCAACTCACTATCACCATCATGCCCAAACCCATCCCACAGGCTATCTTCCAACACTGCACAGCCACATTCTTTCCTGACACCCCCTTGCAGTCTCCCGTCTCTTTCAGATTGCACCTTCTGCAGAAGATGCAGTCCACCTGTCTGCACCTACCACCACTCCTACTGTATATGTTACCCTATGCCTTGCTTCCATTCCACCTGGTCTACTGACCACATCTTACACCTTACTCTCACGCCCACACTTCTGCCTTTCCCAGGCAACCCTGTTGCCCAACAGCATCAAAGGCAGCCGGGCCCTAACTGATAAGACATGGAAATCTCATTCTTTATGATCTGCATGTTTAATTTGGCCAAGACTTTATGTCAGATGCCCATCCTGATGCAAACCCATCTATTTAGTGCCTGCCTATTTGGGCAGTAGGACTACACTGGCTTGTTGTTAATTTTCCTATTGCATCTTCAGTAATAAAGTGATAGCAGCCTGAAAATACAGCAGCTCATCTCTACTGTGGGGTGATCATGATCAGATGTAAACAGGCATCTGGTGTATGAATGCTTTCATCAGCCAATCTATGAAGTATTTAACAAACTGCCGCAAACTTGGACATTGACCCGCTGTTTACCTCTCTAGATGCTTAGTCCTGGAGCTCTGCCCTTTCTAATTCAGAATTGATTGGTTCTGGCTTTAAGCCTGTTTGAGTTTGCCTCCCTTGTTTTCTGTTTCTTCACAGCTTCAGTCCCCAGACTCCTGAGGTTATTTTACAGTATTTTCAACAAGAAAAACTGTGCTAATAATACTTCATTCCTCCAATGGAAGAAAAGCACTGACACTGCAGCTGGGACTCTCACTACATTAAGTTCAGCAGAGAGCCTTACCAAGGCGTCGCTAGAAATTCAGCGCCCCCTGATGACATGTCAGTTGGGACCCTGGAACAGTAAATGTGTGTGATGTCTGATCCAAGGCTCCAGTTGGGTCCAGAGCATGGTGAATTATTTAGTTTACATAACACAACGCTTTGCCTCTGATTCTTGATCTAATATTTCCCATGTCAAAAATTTCCAAAAACAGTCAGCTTAACTGGGAAATCTGCTGGTGTGAGCCAGTGCTCGTTCAACACTTAATAGTAATTCATTTTCCGTGCATTGCTTAAATCCAGCCCCTTTGTTGCATCCGCAAGCATACCTCCAAAAGGCAAACAAGATTGTCACCAGTTTTTGAGATCTTAATGTTAATAAAGTTGCATTATTTGATTATTGCAAATCACTGACAAAGCACTGAATGCCGTTTTGTGTTCAGAAAGCAAATGCAAGATCTTCATATGTTTTAACCAATGCATGCATCATGAAGGTGAAGTGTTTTATATCACTCAGCAGATGACTGATAGCACAAATCTTACACTTAAATCAAAAATAACATCTGTTGACTAATAGCTGTACAAGAACGTTCCAATTCATGTAATAAATCTAATTTTGTAAGACATGATGAAGCATGATGTGCAGCACTGTGACATGTTCAATTAGCCACATTATTAGACTTCCAGTGTGTGCAGGCGATACACACATCTGGGGTGGAGTGCAGAAATCTGTGCAGCTGTTTTCCTGAAGGAAGTCCCATAGCAATATTTTACTCCTCTGCACACCTTGGTTCAAATAGCAGTGTTCATACTTGACTAAATATACACAGCTCTGTGTCAGTATACATCACTATCTGTCTGTGTTTGAGCTCGGCTAGTTCCTACTGTTACACAGCTGACAACACAGATTTCTCAGCTGTGTGAGGCCCAATCTAATTGCCCACCAGTTTTCCCAAGCACAGAAGCAACACAAGATTCAATTGACGTATTTGGTGAGAAGATACAAAATGTTTGTTGTCTACAAGAGTTTTCTGGGGTTGTGAAGGAAGTGTGAGTAATCGGAGAGCAGTACGTGACATCAAATGTGACCTTAGATGTTCTGTGATTCATTCGCACTTCTGATGAACTCAAACCTGCAACGCATCCACATCATTAAGAACAGCAACACCTTTTAGCGTGCCATCCCATCATGTGGAAACCATTTGTGCTACATTCATGTTGCAGGTTGTGATCCCCATTGGTCACACCTCTGAGTGGGTGTAAGCCATGGAAATGCAATGTCCAGAGTCAGACGGTTGTTGTTGTAGTATAGCTTAGTTTTGGAACTGATGCAAAACTGATTTTTAATTTTCACTTGCGTCTCAGCCAGCAGCAGCGTCACGGAGAGGCAGCACACTCTCACAGCTGTTTTTGAAATTGTCAGAATATTTAACCTATCGATTTGCGTTCATGGACACAGAATGGTGTTTTTTGTCTTTTCTTTTACATGCACAAAAACAATGCTTTCCGCGCAGTCTCAGGGCAGTTTGTGAAACAGTTACAGAACTGTGTGAGTTCGTTACAGCTCATAGATACGGCCTGATTCACTTCCAAAACTGATGGTGCAATAAAGTCAGTATTAGAAAGCAGGAGGAAGGTGGTGGCAGGTCAATAGTCTCTATTTTCAGTCAAGAGACTAGATTAAGTCCCACAAAGGACAACATCTTTTTACTCTTAAAATTGCATTTACTTTTACGTTACTTTTGTTTTTACTCAATTCCTGATTCTGTTAAGGCACAAACCTACTTGGTTAATAAGAGCATGATTTGATTTAAAATGCTTAAAGAGCCATTTTCGTACATGCCTGAGTGGCAGGTCCCTTCAGAGGTGCTGACATGAAATACAAGTGACATGCATCAGGTTCAAAGTCTTGCTGTCACACAACAGAATTTGTCTCTATTTACACAATCAAATGGAATCTAATTTGAGTACTCATCACCTAAAAAGAGACATGAGTGCAGTCAGGGGTTACAGTGGGATTCGGCAGGTGGAGAGAGATCAGCTGCAGTGGTTCATCACAGGGAAGGGAATCTCTACTCACATTCATTTCTATTGTGAATAGATTTTCTTTGTTGTAGCCAGCTGTGATCAGCTGCTACTCTGAGGTTTACTGCTCTTTTTTGAATGCGCACAACTGAATTCAACAAGATGTAAGCAGATGTTTTATCAGCTGTCTGATTCCATCCCCTGCACCGACAGTATGCTGTTTATACTGTTTTTATACTGAGAGTATGCAGTTGGTATAAAGGTGGAATTCATGGATGAATCTAAGCATCATCATCTTAAATTCAAATTCTCTGCTACACTTCATGTAACCTAACACTGACCAAGAACAGCACAGCCGCTGTGCACCAGGCACAGAGCTTCACTTTAAATTCACCACAGTCTGGCAAGCTAACCTGTTTATCCTGCACTAAACTGCTGAGTATTTTCGTGCAACCCTTGAATAACACAAAGTTAGTGCACACCTCCATTTGTTTTGCAGGATGAGTCACAATGTGGAAAAGCACAACTTTACATCATATACAGATCCATTATCTGATTTTAAAAAATGAAGACATTACATGTACGCTTTACATGTACGCAAGCAAACTGTGGCTGCGGCACCCGGTGTGGTCTTCTGCTGCTGTAGCACCGTCTCCTTCAAAGTTTGACACGTTGCATGTTCAGAGATGTTAATCTGCATACCATTCTCTCAGGCATTTTGGGTTCATTCTCTGTAAACCCTAGAGATGGTTGTGTCGGAAAATCCCAGCAGATCAGCAATTTCTGAAATACAAAGACCAGTCCATCCAGCGCCAACAACCAAGCCATGTTCAAAGTCAATTTAAATCACCTTTTCTTCCTCGTTGTGACACTCGTTTTGAACTTCAGTGGGCCATTTGGACCATGTTTAAATGCACTAAATGCACTGAGTTGCTGCCACGTGATGGCTGACTGGATTACATTAATGCACAGTTCAACAGGTGTATCTAACAAAGTGGCCAGTGAGTGTGCAGCACATTGGCTAATGATGTGTCTAATATGTAGGTAGGTGGAGGATGAGGATGCCAGATTAGCTGGTCTCATTAAAGCCACTGAAAAGGAGACTTGCAATTTGCACCTTCACCATTAGATAAAGCTTATACAAAATTTAAAACACCTGCCACACACAATGTCAAGTTAAAAACATGCTTTCCATAGAATAGAGTCCACAGAGTGTTGGGGTGATCAGTCTTATTGATGGAAATTCTTCAGCAGCCTCAGAGAACTTTAATAACTGAGACTGAGTTAGGACTTAATATTGCTCCATGTTAATACTACTCAGTCAATTTCAGTATTATGGAAGGGTAAGCCAGAGAGTTTTAAAACTCAGGGTGTCTTTGTGGTCTTATCATGCTACTAATATGTTGGGACAGAGTGGGTTAGCGCTTGTTAGAAAGTAATTTACCATAATCATTCAAGTGATAGAGAAATCACTTCTCGGTGTAGAAGTACATTAAATAAAGCCCCACAAGCTGAATGAAATTATGCTAAACTTCACACTGGAGGATCCCACAGTAATTATACTGTGTTGAAAAAAGGTTAAAATATGCTGAGAGTTCAAAATGTGCCAAAAAAAAAAAAATATATATCGCTGTCACCTCACAGCAAGAAGATTGCTGTGAGGTGACAGTGACCTGCTGGTCGGTCCTGCTGCTCAGCCGGAGCCTGTTTTTGTGTTTGCATGTCCTCCCTGTGTCTGTGTGGGTTTTCTCTGAGCGCTCTGGTTTCCTCCCACAGAACGACATCCATGTTAGGTTGAAATGTGATTCGAAATTGGCCGTGGTTTAAGATGCGAGTGTGGAGCATCATCTGGCATGGACGCCAGCTCCTGCAACACGCAGCGCTGTTTGGATAAGAGGTTTAAAAATGCATAGAAAGCTTTGTTTATGGGTATAATCACAATCAGAAGAAATTTCACTGAGATTTGCTCAGAAGACAACGGTCCTTGGAGAGGTCAATGAGACTAAGAGCGAGACGGTCTTCAGCTGTTTCTCCATTGGCTCACTAAAACAGCGAGTTGTGCAAAGATACACAGACCCCAATAACATTTCTGTTTATTACCAGAGCTGGAAAACAGCGCTGTGCGTTACATCCATCAGCTACTTAAACTATCTGCCTAACATGCAGCTCTCCTTTGTTTCGGCAAATCAGCTCTGACCCGTTAAGACATCTGAAGTGCTGGCCACAGGACGTGTGTTGGCAGTGGGGCCCTGTGGGTGGAGGGATCGGCGCCTCTGTGGAATCAGCATCCCCTGAATGCTCAATTAGATTGGGATCTTGGAGGTTTAGAGTCATCACTTTGGGCTTTTTGTTGTGTTCCGCCAAGGCGAGGCGCACTTGATCTGCAACAATGTTTAGGTGGTTATGTGCTGAAGTAACATCGCTCTAAAGGGATGATCAGTGCGATGCACTTCACTTATCAGTGGTTTTATTGCTGTGGCTGAGTGGTGTATTCTGTATGTGACAAGATATGTGACACACCTTTGAGTACGGGCATGTATCCGACTACATTAATGCACTCTGAATAGCACCAATAAGAAGCCTAATGTTATATTCTCTAATTCTGACCATATGTCAGCAGCTTATCTGAGTTTTACTGGAGCACTGCTTTCAGTGCTCAGGCTCTTTGGCCTCCACATATGGAACTCAGTAAGAGCTTTCTTCTTTTGGGAAATAACACCTTCCCAAAAATAATGAATCAAGCTTACGCACTATCAAATGATTTGACCCAATTTCAGCTTGGCTTCTACTAGTTGTTGTTTTCAGCATTATTTGTTTACTCTTATTATTTGTTGTGTTGTGCGATAAATTCACTGTCAGAGGCAATACACTTTCAAGCCTGAAAGTAGGTCTAGCTATTTGGGTTAAAAGACACTGCTGCGTGCAATGAATCACACATCCATATATAGCTGAATGCATAAAACATACACACAATAAACACTTAAATAATGTACATGGTGTTTAATATATCTCATTTATGTCCATACCCTTGCACTTTCTTCCCATTATAGGGCTGTGCGTGTGCATGTGCGTGTGCGTGTGGATACGGAGTATACTGTGACATACGTGTGTGACATTTTCTCACAACAGATGGGCATGTAGGAGTGATTTATTGAGGTGTGTGTATGTGTTAGAGGGGTGATAGTGGGGCTAATCATCAGCCTGCTGGTAAATTCTGCTCTTTATAACCTCTCACTTGCACCTATATCATCACCTCTCAGCTTCCAGCTGAGCTTGTATGTGTGTTTTACAGGGTACAGTATGTGTTTTGATAGGTTTGAATTTATTCATGCAATATGTGCCTGGGTTGCTGGGTCCGTGTGACGAAACAAGGCCAATCAAAACTAGCCAAGAATGCAGTAGAGTTAGGTGATGGAGAGTGTACAGTAGGTAGCAAGTTGATGTGTGCGTACCTGCTGATGTGGAGCAGGACTTCATGTGATACATTGTGACGGGGACCGGGTTCTGCCGTTTTCTTCCTCTTAAAAGGGAGTTTTTCCTTCCCACTGTCGAAAAGTGCTGGCCCACACGGGGGCTTTCTCCCGTATACTACCATCCAGTATCAAGCGCCTTGAGGCAGCTGTTGTTGTGATTTTGGTGCTATGTAAATAAACCCGACTCAAACTGAATTCAAATTGATTCTTAGGCGTTAAATTAACACAATTATATGTATAAAAGGTATACGTGTTGCTTTCTCGTGTAATGCACTTTGGTGCACAATCCAAATTTTCTGGCAATGAATGAAAATCCAAAGTCAATCACTGTTTTCAAAAATCAGATAGAAACCTATTCTTCCACGAAGATCGCAGTAACAGCCATTTCCTGAAAAGAGAGCAGTCTTTGCAAATTTGGTTTTCGACTTCTGAGATGCCAGAATTGTATTTGCCTGCAGCAGATACACTCCTCTGTGGCAATTCATTTGAATTGACTCTGACACTGGGGGGCATGTGTTTGCATAGGATAATAGCAGGTAATATAGATCCTGCTGGTGACAGGTATTAGGAGAAACCATCTTAGGAGAAAACGTTTAGTAATGCTTTTGTTGGTGTTGGGTGGCCTTGGCCTAAAGTTCAACAAGTAGGTGTGAAAAGCTGATATTTTATTTTGTATTTTCCTTTGTAGGCAGATTTTCTCTTTTTCTTCTTTCTCTTTACACTTACGTAAAAGTGCTGGTCAGATTGTCAAACCGCATCCAAATCGTTGTCTGCCCACACATTTACAATGTCAGAAATCAAAGGCCTTTATCGAGATACATCATGTTTCTCCCTTATCAGCCAAAAAAAAAACATTTTAAATTCCTTCTCGCATACAAAAGACTGTGTGATCATGCTCCATCATATCCTAAAGACGGTACCATATTATCCCAGTGGAGTGCTTTCCTCATACTTCAGGCGTACTTGTGGTCCCCAGAGCTGCGAGGAGCCTTCAGCTATCAGGCTCCTCTCCTGTGGAACCAGCTCCCAGTTTGGTTTCAGGAGGCAGTGCATCTCTACTTTTAAGAATATTCAACGTTTTCTTCTTCATAAAGCTTACAGTCAGAGCTGGATTAGCTGATCCTGAATAACCCCTCAGTTCGGCTCTTATTTGCTTAGGCTACTAGTGGGACCTCCCACTGAGCCCTGTTCCTTGCTTTCACTCTCCAGGAATTTTTATGCCACTATTGCATGTCATTAACTTTGTGCGTTCTCTGTTCTGTAGATAGTGCTTTTTGTGCTACCCCCCTCTGCAGGTTTGCTGCAGGTAGCTGCGCTTCCAGAGTTGCATGTTAATGATCAGCGCTTACTGTTCTTCTTTTTATGCCTTTCTTTCTTTGCTCTCCCCTCACCCCGAGCAGTCAAGGCTGCCCTTCCTGAACGTGGCGTTTTGAAGTTTCTTCCTGTTTAAGGAGACTTTTTTTCTACCAACTCTCACCAAGTTCTTGCATATGGGGAGTACTGAGTTTGGTCTCTTATACCCGTGCTCTTCAAAACATTAGAATAACATGAAAAATATGGATTTTTTTCTTTTTGTAGCTTTAAAAGGTAAATTTTTAAAGCGAAGTGAAGAATTTCAAGCCTTTCGTTTTGTTTTATTTTAATGATAATGGCTTCTAAACCTTCTTTCCACTGCTTCCTTGTTTGCAAGGGGTCACCACAGGGATTTATGTCTCCTCCTGACTTCAAACTGATGCTTTGACCACTACACTATGGACGCACTTGATGGCTTATAGCTCACGAAAATCAGTGATAATATTTAATTTCAAGTTTGCATAAATTAATATTCAGTAGAGTGTGCCAGGATAAGCAATCACAATCACTGGGTAGACTGCTGACTGATCATGTGTCCAGATGACAATCATAGATACCCTCCATAAGGAGGGTAGAGCCTTGATTACACTCTGTTGCAGATACGAACACAGACAGGCGGAGACACCACGGCCAAGTACTCATTCCTGCCATGCACAAATTATCATTCAGTAGTCGTAGTGTGTTGGCGGTCCATTGGTAGTTTGTGGGCGGCCCATCTACCTGCAGAGAGTGTCTGTTGTTGATGGAGACATGTACAAAGTATGTGGTATGTGGCTTGGAAGGCCGGTGTCCTGCAACTTTTAGATGTGTCTCTGCTTCAACACACCTGAGACAAATATAGAAGTCATTAGCAGGACTCTGGAGAACTTGACTGCATACTGAGGAGGTAATTCAGCCATTTGATTCAGGGGTGTTGGATCAGGGACACGTCTAAAAGCTACAGGATACCGGCCCTCGAGGCCTGGACTTGAGGATCCCCGCTTTATGGAGATGCCGGTTTCCTTTTCCAGCAGGAGTTAGCACCTGCCCACAGTGCCAAGACTACTACCAAATGGTTGGCTGACCATGTTATGTCAGCCTGACCTCACAGCTGAGTGAAAGGGAAAGAGTGAAAAATGAAAACATTTCACTATCACCCTTTAAACAAGTATCCTGCCTCTCCCCCCTCTGACAGAAAGTCTTCCACCCAACCTTTCCCCCCTGAAAGCAACTATGAATGTCTTTAGTGGTTAAAATACATGTTTGAAGTGTTTTGTTTCAACCATACTGACACCTTCTGGCAAACAGACACACAAAGGCGCAGCAGGTGACAGTACAACAATATTACTTATTTATTGTTGCTTTACTGTAAAGAATAAATAAAGAAAAGCTGGTTATTGGGGCTTTTAATGAGTGGCCTTTTAGCATTTTCCCCCCATTACACTGAAAACACCAAGTTGAATAAAACAAGTTCCTTAACAACCTTTAAGCTTTTAACCCATTCTGAACACAGAGCTGTTCTAAAACTCATAAATAATGCAGGACGTGTAAAGCAGATGCATTACGTGGAGCTCTATTGTTCAGACACTCACTTTAATGAATAGGCAGCGCTAAGAGCCATTACCTGAAAGCAATGCCTTCAGCAATGTCTTCCCTCCCCTGTGCATTAGTTGACCAGCGTTGTTGTGTTGGGAAGGCAGGGGTTCTGGCCTAGATCTGACAGTCTAATGTTCGTGCTCAGTAAATTGTGTTGGAATTGCTCCCCTGGGAGACATGAATGTGACAATAGTCTGTGGCTTACTTGTTCTCAGACAACATTGTGAGTCCGCTTGCCCTTTCCCTTTGAATGAGGAATTAATTATTCATCCACCAATGGCAGATAAAGAATGCGGAGGATAGGAGAGGAAGTGTATTTGTACACAATGGATTGTGAAATCTTTTCAGGTGTCAGTAAGTCTGGAATTAAGTAACCAGAATAACAGGGAAGAGTGGAAACGGGCAGGGGGAGCATCTTTTGTCTGAACGGAAATGTCCTCGTCTAAGTGACTTCAGGACCCTAATCAAAGCCAGCTACGGAAATTAAAAAATGATCAGTGGAGGCATTCTTGCCATTTCCCCAGTCTTCCTCCAATCTGAAAATAATCAATGCCAGATTAGTCTTGCTGTCACCTGCTGGCTGTTCACCAAATGACTTATTTCAGCAGAAAATATCCAGTGGTTCAGTTCATTTATTTATTTTTGGCTCTTGAGCCACATAAGCCATTTATTTCTCTGTGCACTAGCTGTGCACTAGCATGCAGCGATGTTAGCGTTCAGAGAGGCTTCAGGCACACGCTGAATATGTTGAATGTGAAGCATCAGGTATTGGTTTGTATTGTTATCACACAGGGTCATAATGGTCAGGATGGAAGGTGCCAAATTTCATTATTTCACCCGGTCATGAAGTGAGATGTGAGATCATTTGACTTCACAGATGTTTTAATGTAAGAGAAAACCCACATAAGCACAAAGGGAAACTGCAAAATTGTTATGTGAATTTTCATAAATCTGCCACGTTTACCCACTTATCCAACCTAGGGACAGGCAGTAGACCCCCTCAGAGCTCTCATAAAGCGAGGGGGAGGGTACACCCGGGCTGTCTTTGTCGGTTTTATTCACCTTTGCAAAGGGGTCAAAGATCAGTACAGAGTACGGCAGTATTTGCATACTGAAAATATTTAAAGAGACAAGTTATCCATCTGCATACTGTTACAAGATTGCGCAAACCATCACTGCTAGCATCTGAAAGATGATGACCACATCATAGCTGAAAGTTGTCACGGAGACAGAATAAGACAATATGGATCCTTTCATTCTGTAAGGTCAGCTTGACGCCGAGAGGTGGCAGAGTCTTAAAATTTCCCATTATTGTCACTAAAAGATCACACGGTTAAAACAGAGACGCAGACGACCGCACATTCTCACATCCACTTGCTAATCACAATCACCAATTAACCCAACAAATATGTCTTTGGATTGAGGGCGAAAACCCGTGAAGGCTGAGGGAGAACATGCAAAGTCAGCATGGAGAGGCCACAGCTGATCTCAGACAAACAAAAAAAGCCTTCTTTGCGTTTCTTAAACCATTAATAAACACAGGGGCAGCAATCTGTTTGACATGGGACTCCTAACGACTCTAACCTGACAATGATATTATTTATTTATTCATTCTGTCTTTATAGCAACTAAACATTCTTTAGTGACTGTCTGGTCTACTTCTGTAACACCTTGCTGTACTTACAGTACATTTACAGTACCGTGCAAAAGTCTTGAACCACCCCTCATTTCAATATTTCTTGCATTTCCCAGAAACAGGAAATAGGTGAATTGTGTTACTGAAATGGGCAAAAGCAAAGCTTATACAGATCTAGTGAGCTTGAAAGTCAATATTTGCTAGGACCACCTTTATTCTTCTACACAACCTTTCTTGTAATTTCTTTAGGTAGTCTTCAGCAATTGTTCTTCAGGCTTCTTTTTCCTTTTCTTTTCTTTTCTCCGTCATGTTTGGTATTTTTCGCAATCGGAATGATAACCCAATGCACTAGTGTACCAAACATATGTTACAAGAGTAGCTCTATAAGTTTCCCATAGGCTATTCTTGGTAATGTTTATATTTTTATTTATTTATGCCAGGCCTGACAGGGGGAAAAAGAAAGGGGGGGGGGGGCAAAAAGAAAAAGATTGATGTGATTTAGGACCCCAGGGGAAATGTAAAGTGGTGTGAAAAAGTGTTTGCCCCCTTCCTCATTTCCTGTTTTTTTGCATGTTTGTCACACTTAAGTGTTTCGGAACATCAAACCAATTTAAACAATAGTCAAGGACAACACAAGTAAACACAAAATGCAAGTTGTAAATGAAGGGGTGTAGTTGTAAAGGTGAAAAAAAATCCAAACCATCATGGCCCTGTGTGAAAAAGTGATTGCCCCCCTTGTTAAAGCATACTATAACTGTGGTTTGTCACACCTGAGTTCAATTTCCCTAGCCACACCCAGGCCTGATTATTGCCACACCTGTTCCCAATCAAGACATCACTTAAATAGGAGCTGCCTGACAC
>VUQK01015123.1:0-23598 GCA_015106715.1 Bujurquina vittata
TGATTTTGTGTGCTCCTCCTGTCCTGTTTAGGACAAAACGATCAGTAGCAGTCTTCCAGTTCTCGATCTGATAGATGCCATCCAGCCACAGAGTGTGAACTTTGCGCTGGTTAAAAAGGAAAACCTGTCAGATGAAGACAAGCTGGACAATGCCAAGTAATCACCTACTACACTCTTTTTTATCTCTAGTAGTTACTGGGGTTTTGTATTTCATTATATTTCTGTCTAAAAGCTGAGCAGTGGAGTGTTATGATTCAGTATGCTGTGATGGTGAGGTGGTATGCTTGTAATTACAACCCTTTCTTTTGCCAGGTACGCCATCTCCATGGCGAGGAAGATTGGCGCCAAAGTCTACGCCCTGCCTGAAGACTTGGTAGAGGTCAACCCCAAAATGGTGATGACCATCTTTGCCTGCCTAATGGGGAAAGGCATGAAGAGAGCTTAAAGAAGACGCCTATCCACTCACTCTCTGATATGTGTTCTGCTAGAGCAGTGACTAGTCAAGGGTTAGACCATGTTAAGGGGGAAACCTGTTAAGAAAATAAAAATAAAATCTTGAGTTATGGGAAATATTCAAAAACAATAACTACTTTGCACCTTTCAGTGCCACTGAAAGCAAAAAAATCTAAAAGATTTTTCTAGTTTATCCCTTGCTGCTGTTCCTCCTTCCCTGGACATATTTAATGATTTCTCAGCTGTTTTACCCTCTAAATTCCCCGTGTGTTGTTTACTGTTCTTAAGCCATAATTTTTAAAGTATATGACCAAAGCTGTGCTAGATTATAGGCACTTTTTGCTCTGCTTTTGCTGCCATGATGACTGCAATAAAGTTCATCTAAGTCTTTGAAAGAGTTTTAGTCCTGGATGAATCTAAAATCAAACTCTAACTGAATAATTGAATGCTTGGATTTTTCATGTGAGCAGTGCTTTAAACTTACTTTAAAATCCTTGTATACAATCAGATCTGTTAAGTAAAATTTGTTTTCCGTATATGACCTGCCTGTGGTGTCCAATGTGTGTTAGCTTTTTGTTCTTACTGTTCCCACAGTCTCAGGTGTGTCACTACAACAATCACAGGCTTACTGTGACCACCTGGAATTGGGTTGTAACTGAACAGAACAAATAATGGTGATTAATTTGCATTTCCATTAAATGTTATTATATTTTGCTTTCCATCCATTTAGATAATTCATCATATAGCAAAACTATTTTATACCCACTATTTTATATTTATTTATTTTTAATTAAATAGTGAATAGATTTAGTGGCACACTTTAGGTTCCGTAGTCCTCAGACCGAATGTTCTCGGTCTACTAAAACATGATGACAAGCATAATGGTTAATTTTTTAGGGGCACACTATGTGAGAGTCATTTCTTTCTTTGTGTACTGCCCAAGCAACACATCAAGCATAATTCTTTACTTTGGTCAAAGCTCACAGTTTCTACCTGCTTCTAGTCTTCATACTAAACTAGGCTAACAGCCAATTAGGTTGATTACTTCTTTCCTTCAACAGAGCACATAGATGGCATTTCTTGCATTCAGCACATTTTAAATTCTTCATCGCACAGATTCAACAAGGTGCTGGAAACATTCCTCACAGATTTTGGTCCATATATGACTCAATCAATCTGTGTGGGATCAAGACTGTGGAGGCCATTTGAGTACTTTTACCTCTGTGTTATATTCAAGAAACCAGTTTGAGATGATCTGAGCTTTGTGGCATGGTGAGGTATCCTGCTGGAAGCAGCCATACACTGATGGGTCATAATGGTCAGCAACAATACTCAGGTAGGCTGTGCCATTTATGCACAAAGTATGCGGAAAAAGTATTTCCCACACACCACCAACACAAGCCAGAACCACTAATACAAGGCAGGATGGTTCTTTACTTTCATGTTGCTTATGCCAAATTCTGATCCTACCATCTGACTGTCGGAGCAGAAATCAAGGCCCATAAGACCAGGCCAGGATTTTTCAATCTTTTGTTGGAGCAGCATCCAGTGTGGTCTGCTGCTTCAAGGTTCAATGTCTGCATTCAGAGATGCTCTTCTGCATAGCTTGGTTGTAATGAGCACTTGTTGCATTCCTGTCAGCTCAAAGCAGTCTGACCTCTGGCATTTGCCCAGAAAACTGATGCTCACTGGGTATTTTCTCTTGTCTGGAGCATCCAAAATCCCTGTAGAAATACTCAGCAGGTCTCCTTGACCATGTCTAAATGCACTGAGCTGCAGCCATGTGATTGGCTGATTAGGTATTCACATTGGGAAGTAGTTGAACAGATGTACCTAACACTGAGCATGTTTTTAAATATGATATAATTATTCATTAGAATCCTGATAATTGTTATGTCCAATATACACTCTCCTTTAAGCTCTGTTTTTATGTCTGCCAACTTTGCAGAGATTATTTGCATGTTCTTTAGCTGCTAAATGTCCCAAGCTTGTTGTCAGCTTTATGAGTTAAGTAGGAGTTCAGAGTCTTTGTTTTTTCTGAAACGGTTTAATCCTGCTGTCCTGAAATGCAACAGGGGAGGAAATTGGGACAGGTCAGCTGTGCTAACACAGCCGTGCTTTTAACAGGTTGTGTCAACAGTGCGGTGCCTTTGTCATCACTGCAGTGTGGATAGTTGATATCAGTGCTGAGAGGCGGTTGTTGCAATTTCTAGATGTATGCTGGTTATAATTCAGGCAATTACCCGTGACAGTCAATCCCTGCTCTGACTTTTTACCCTGAAACGCGTTCATGTTGTGGCTCTGTGTGTCTACATTTTCTGCCATTTCTTACAAGACACGACAATATGGCATCACAACCAATCAGAACACTTTGTGAAAATATATGTTGTTTTGGATTGAAATCCACCTGAACAGAGCTGCAGCAACATGAGAGTCTTAATTCATGTGTGCAGGTGCATGCATAAAAACGCTCTTCTCTCCCGGTAATGAGGAGAACACACACACATGCACTATGACACACTTCCAGTTCAGAGGCCACTTCAAACAAGATTCTTGAATTCAGATGAGCTTGCTGGTGAAAAGGAAGGCACACACAGACACACACACACACACACACACACACACACACACACACACACACACACACACACAATTTGCAATTTAAATTGTGCTTTTTTTCAAGTGCCATGTGATCATTCCTTTTTATCAGTTACATTTATTCACTCCATCCATCCATCCATCGTGTCATATGTGTATTCTACTAGAGTCTGCTCATCATGGTTTATGCCCTGTAAATATAGAGAAATTGATTTATATTTTGGAGAAAGGGGACTAAAGCAAGCACAGGAACTAAACTGATGGACTGACCACCCGAACCCTGAAACATCACAACAATTATCAGGTTTGTTGAATGTATCGCTTCTGTCTTTCTTTTCCGCTTATGGTCCTCTCATGATGTGCTGTCGTGACTACTCTACAGCTAGTAGCAGTATCATCTGGTTTCCGTGGTAATGCTTGACAAAAGATGACCTCGTAATGGATGATCTTCCTTTATAACTGTGGGTCCACATAATCAAAACGCATTAGTGTGTGTTGATGCCTGAATGTGTGTGACAGCTGTGTGTTCATATTCTAACTGTGCCATGTGTCTGCCTGGCTGCATGTGTGTACGTGTGTGTGCTGTGTTGGGTTCTTTTTGTCATGAACAAAATAAAAATGAGTCTTGCTGCGGTGTGTGTCTGTAGCATGACAGCTCCACTTCAGGATTCTCACAGGCTGTCTGTGAAAATGTGGACAGAGGAGGAGAGTGACCGAGCTGACAGCACACTTAGCAGGTACAGTATATTAACAGATTATTGTGTTATGTATTTAGTATGAGCAAAAGTATTTGTCATAGTCCCTGATGACTGTCGCATTTACTACTTGAGCAGCACAGAAGTATTTAGCTTCCAGGATCTTCTAATCTGTATTCTTTCTGTTGGCCAGCAGGGGGCGACTGCTCTTTTAGCTAAATGAAGCCCAAATGCACAGAAGTCTATGAGAAAATAACCGTCCTGCTCACTTGATTTTCAAAGGCACCAAAAACCTTCCTCATAAATTTATGGTGTTAATCTCTAGTTTCAAGTCTCATATATTATATCATGTTTTAAATGTTGTGAGTAAAACTGATGATAAACTACTTTGCACCTGGCTAACCTGTGATTGATAAGCTGTCTCAGTTCAAGTCACTTCATCTTTTCAAGCTGTGGCTGGGGCTGACAGGCTTTGTGCCTGCTTGCTGTCTAAATAAGCCAAAGTTTGAAATGTTAACAGATAATTCTATCAACTTTGTAATATTTGTATGTTGTTGCATGATTACAGGTTTAAATACAATCCAACATCATTGTGCAAGTGTATTTTTATCCCCTGCTTTATCTGCATTGTGATAACTGTGCTAGTTTGGTAAATTTGTTGAAAGTGCTCGTTGTAGATACTGTTTGCTGAGTTACATGCTTTTGTATGTTTGTTGTGTATGAATGTACAGAGGACAATCGATATGTGATGACACTTCTTCAGAGTTGCAGCAAATGGCGGCCATTGAGAGAAGAGATGCCAGTTCCCAGAATTCCTTTCGAGGGCGAGGAGCTCTGTCCAGGTATGACAGTGGGGCATTCATCTGACAATCAGATATCATTCTGATATTCAGAGTGATATCTGGAGACTTTCCACAGAGTGATTACGCAATTATGAAGTTCATTGCTTCAAAGATTTTGTGTTAATAGGGATACTGATGTTGCTGGATATGCACTTTAGATGCAGTCATGCTTTTTGTCTTTCTGTCTTCAGGATAGTTAGTATGGTGATGACCCTGAGAGAATGGGCGCAGAAGAGTTTGGCTGAGGAGACGGAGCGGCCGGATTCTTTCCTGGAGCGGTTCAGAGGTCCTGCCAACATGGATATACAGGCCCCGCCCAGCAGGTTCAGCCACAGCCGCACAGGCTCAGATACAGAGCATGAAATCAGACGCTCCAGGCACACGTAAGGAAACAATTACAGACAACATGCACGCAGTTTGAAACTTCAGCTGGACACTTACTGTCTGTCTGTCTTTGGCTCTATCTGTCAGGAGAAAGAAGTGTAATATTGTGGTCTTATCTCCATCTGATGACGCGTATTATTACTGGCTGATGGTGGTTGGGGCTGCAGTTTTTTACAACTGGACTCTTCTGGTTGTCAGGTAGGGAGCAAACATTGTGAGTAACCACAACTATGGATCCCATACTTGGGTGTATGGACATCTCTACTGACACCTCTGAGTCTACAACGATGCATTCATTACAGCGGTCTTCTGATGAGTAGATAACTTACATACAAGGGACTGTCTGCTTCCCCTACTACAAATGGTCAACCTCCTCTACAGACAAAAGAATATAAAGTGCTTGGATGGTAGATCCATGTTTGTACTCCTAACATGGAATATCAGGTTGATATGATTTTTAGTTTGGCATTTTTGCTTCTATAGGGCGTGTTTTGACGAACTCCAGATGAGAAACGTGCTCATGTGGCAGGTGCTGGACTATCTCTGTGATGGAGTCTATATCCTGGATATTGCGGTTCGGCTGCACACAGGTACTCTGACAATTTTTTATTAGGAAACAGAGAGGAAACTACTAAATATTAAAATAATGATCTCTTTTTTCCTGGATAGAATCTTGATTCAGGTATTTACCTCTCAAAAAATTAAAGGAATACTTTTTAATCAGAGTACAGCATCAAGTCAGTTAAACATCTGGGATATTGATCTGCTCAGGTAAGTAGCAGAGGGAGTTGTTAATCAGATTCAGCTGTTTTGGTGTTAAGGCGATAGGCAACAGGTACACTAGAGAGGAAACAATGAGACTACCCCAAAACAGGAATGGATTTACAGGTGGAGACAGGCAGTTACCCTAGGAGAGCTGGACAGCGTCGTAGAAGGTTCTTAACCCATCAGCAGGACCAGCAGCTGCTCTTTGTGCAAAGAGAAACAGGATGAGCACTGCCAGAGCCCTACAAGCCCTACCGCTGGTGGGAGGCATATCAATGGAGGGATGTACAGACCAACATTATAATAATTTTGGATTTTACATTAAAGTTTAGTTTTAGTGGTTATGCTCATTTCTTTTGTTGTTGTTTACTGCTTAGGTTTAGTTTAATTTTCATTAGTTTTGGCGTTTTCATACTGGTGCAAGAATAACTACTGTGTCATAAGAACTCAACAAAAAATACCATTTAAAAATGTATTCAACAGTCAACAACCAACTGTTCACAAGATAGCAGTATTATGTGCTAAATAATATATAATCTGTTAACTGTGTGTCAAACATATCTCTCTTGAGTGATATCAAGCAGATTTGAGCCAGAAACAACATTCCTGTCACAAGGTGGAAGCTGTAATCACTTTTTGGCAAAGTTACTTTTATATATTCTTTATTAAAAAGGCAAAAGTGTCACTGATATTAAAAATGTCTTTTTAAAGACAGATCTGGCCAAAAGGGCAGAAGAAATTGCAACAAATATAACATTAAAGTCCTATAAAATATTTTAAGTGGCCAAAAAAGATTGGATTGAATATAATATAGATCTGAAATTACTTTTTGACACAACAATACATAAGAGGACTCGGCAGTGCTCAACAGGCCATTCACAATCGTTGTGGGCTGCTTTGACCCCACGTGTAGTTAGATTTCTCAAAAGGTGCACGTCAGGTTATGTCATAGGTTACTGGGTAGGTTCAGAAGGGTTTCCATTGGTGCCACTTGAGAAGTGTTCCACACATTTTGCCATCATTCACAACAACACACTTTGTCTCACTAAAGAAATCCCATATGGGACTCTGCCGCTTTACCCAACTTTTGCTGCTTGCTTGCGGCGAGCATAACACACACACACACACACACAGTGAGGTGTCAGACTATGCTGGAGAAGTAGGTCCTGGGTTCCTCCTGGTGCACAACAATGCCTGGCCTCATGTGACAAAAATATGAAGTCAGTTTCTGGAGGATAAAGGAATTGATACAACTGACTAGCCCCCACACTCACCTGACCTCTAAATATAAGGGGACCACCTAAATAGAACACCTCTAGAACCTTATGTTTGGATCCATCAGAGGCTGCCAGTTTGTACCTGTCCAGTGACGCCCTGGTCCATATCTGGGAGGAAGATCCCCCAGCACACCATCTGTCATCTCATTAGGACACTGCCCCGATGTTGTCAGGCATGTATACAAGCACATGAGAGCCATACAAACTACTGAGTACCATGTTGAGTTTGCTGCAATGAAATTTTGGCAGAATGGACAAGCCTAATGCACTATTTTTTCACTTTGATTTTCAGGTTGTCTTTGAATTCCATCAAACAATGTGGCATCCTTTTGTTTCTAACACATTACATAGTCAGTATAAATATCCAGCTTGATTTCCCCCCACTGAGATCTGATATGTTTTCAAAGTGTTCCTTTAATTTTTTTTGAGCAGTGTATGTGACTGTTTCATAAAAATCTCAGAACTGTGGCATTGTATTTACTTTTCTTATAAATGTGAAGGTTTCTTGGATCAAGGCTTGATGGTCAAAGATGTGCGTCGTCTGAGAGAAACCTACATTCGAACACTACAATGCCAGTTTGACATCTGCTCCATTCTTCCAACTGACCTCTTGTACCTGATCCTTGGAATTGGCTACACTCCGCTTCTTCGATTCAACAGACTTCTGCGTCTGCCCCGTCTGTTTGAGTTCTTTGAGAGAACAGAAACACGAACGGGCTACCCCAACGCTTTCCGCATCTGGAAATTGATTCTGTACATCCTGGTCATAATCCACTGGAATGCATGTGGATACTACAGCTTCTCCAAAATCCTGGGACTGGGCTCTGACTCATGGGTTTATCCCAATGCATCTGATCCTGAGTTTGGCACCTTGTCTCGAAGTTACATATACTGCTTATACTGGTCGACCATGACGCTGACAACTATTGGAGAGACACCTCCGCCCGTTAGAGATGAAGAATATCTGTTCTTGATATTTGACTTTCTGGTAAGTTTACAGCTGACTTGAATGCTATACAAAAGGTGTATACTGTGCAGGAGCTAGTTGCTCCAGTCTGTTAAAACAAATACTGCTGGTATTTCTTTCCAGGTTGGTGTTCTAATATTTGCCTCTATTGTGGGTAATGTTGGATCCATGATTTCTAATATGAATGCAACAAGAGTATCCTTTCAAACACGCGTAGATGCACTCAAACACTACATGCACTTCAGACATGTCAGCAAGGTGCTGGAGCAGCGAGTCATTCGCTGGTTTGACTACCTCTGGACCAATCAGAAGACAATCGATGAACAGGAAGTGCTGAAGAGTCTGCCTAGCAAACTGAGAGCAGAGATAGCTATTAATGTTCACCTGGACACACTAAAGAAGGTAAATACCCTTGACTCCATTAATATCTCTTAGCCTTTTATCTTCCTTATGCTGTGGATTTGTATGGTAACAATAATCAAAAGATCCACATGTAAGTTCCTAAATGTCGCTTTTGTGTGGACCTAGGTGCGTATTTTCCAGGACTGTGAGGCAGGCCTCCTTGTAGAACTGGTGTTAAAACTTCGACTGCAAGTTTTCAGTCCTGGAGACTACATCTGTAGAAAGGTATTACTTTTACTGGTACTCCTAAAATGAAATAAACCTTCATACTGTGTATATACAGTACATATATATATTATATACATTTACTTGGTACCACAATGCATGCAACACTACTGGTTACTGGTCCTTTGACACCAGTTGTGTTCACATAAAAGTGGAAAACTTTCTAGGTGCAGTCAATGGGCAGAGGGTGTCAGGTTTGCTAGGTTTTCATTTTTGCAGATGATGTGGTTTTGTTTTCTTCACTGAGCAGTTTGCGAAGTGGCCAGGATGTGAATTAGCAACTCCAAGTACAAGGCCATTGCCCCATAGCCCTGTCAGTGGTCAAACACTTCATAGGGCACCTTTACTTCCTTCTAGCTGAAGCTTGTACCATACTTGGAAATTCCCAGTATATAGTTGGACTTGACAGTTGTTGCATTTCTGTTGATAAAATGCTGCTGTTTTAAAGCGCTAATATATATTTTCTGTCTGTATTTTTTTTATATTCAAGGGAGATGTGGGTAAAGAGATGTACATAATTAAAGAGGGTCGCCTGGCGGTGGTGGGAGAGGATGGAGGCACACAGTTGGCTGTTCTGACTGCTGGAAGTTGCTTTGGAGAAATCAGCATCCTGAACATCAGCGGTAGCAAGATGGGGAATAGACGCACGGCTAATATTAGGAGTCTGGGATACTCTGACCTGTTCTGCCTTTCCAAACAAGACCTGATGGAGGCGCTTCAGGAGTTTCCCCATGCCAGGGCACAGTTGGAGCAGAGGGGACGAGATATCCTGATAAAGGAGGGACTTCTGGAGGAAGTGAATGTGTCTGCAGGGGAGGAGTTGGAAAAGAAAGTGGAGAGGCTGGAAACCAGTCTGGATCGGATGCAAGTCAGTACAGTTATGCCCCCCTGTCACATTTGTATTTATTTATTTATTGCATTATGTTTCTTTAGTTTAGAAAATGAGGATAATAATAATTATTACTAATTATTATTAATATTATTTTCAGACATGTTTGGCCCGTCTGCAGAGTGAATTCAACTCATCCCAGCTTCGACTGAAACAGCGAATCACGGCCCTGGAAAGCAACATCACCACAGTAGTGACCGGCAGCGGCTTCCTGTCAGACGCTGATGGCAATGCGAGCATTTCTGGCGGTGACGGTGTGCAAACCTTCCGATTCTGATACAGACATTCGATTTTTAAAAATATCTGAAAGTAGTTTTCATGAAGTATTTAAGACAAGCTCCTCTAATATGTTGCTGTACTTTATTTTGAAGCTTTCATTAAGCATTTGAACAGTGAACACACCCTTTATGATTAAATACATATATACAATTGCAAACAACAGTAGAGTAACAAATAAACAACTAATAATTGAACTGAAAGAGAATTTTGTAGAACTATTAGGGCAAAGGAAAGAAAAAAATCCAGCTGACTTGTGTTGTAATTATGTCTTAATCGGGAAGTTGACGTGCATTAAATCATCTTAAACTTCACCACATCAGTCTAGCTAATTGTTCTAATTAAATCCCCAAAGTGGATTTTGTGATTGGCTTGGTATGTGAGTGTTTGTTAGCAGGATTTTCCCATGGAAATGTTATCAGTGGTGGGGCTTGGTCCAACTTAGAAATTATTAACTTTAGATTTATTTGGAGACATCCTCTCATTCTTAAGAAAGTACAAGAAACTAATGTGGATCCAGAAATATTCCTCTGGACCTGGGGATTCAGCCTTATGTTTGGCCTCACACTGCTCTGGGAATATCTTATATCACACTCAGTGAGGTCCCTCTTATCTACGTCATTCTATCACACAGAATGACGTAGACATTTATAGTTTATGAGGAAGTCTGTTCAGTGGTCCATTGATCACTTTTTCTGTCACAGCCTGTTTCCTGTCATTACACCCACTCTAATTAAAGAGATTAATACAGAAGACATTTTTCATGTTGGCCAGATTAATTCTTTCTGCTTTAATGATCACAGATAAAGCAACACAAGCCATTTAATTATTTTTATTCTTTTTGCATGGAGTTCAATCTATTTCTCTGAAATCAGGAAAAAAAAAAATCTTATTATAGAGTAATAACTTTGCAATTAAAACCCTATCTGTGTTAACCCAAACACATTTATTAAGATCATGATGACATAATTTTAATGCATTCTTTTATAGTGCGAAAAACTCTGTGTGTGTGTGTGTGCATGCTTGCATGTTAATAACGGTGTTGTACATTATAACGTGGTAACTGTATAACTTCAGTCATGTCAGCAAGTGATTTTAGAACAAAGTCCAACACTACAAGGATTTCAGGAAGTGACTTTTTCAGGCTCTCCACGAACAGTGAAAAACAGGTAAAAACATTCAGTTTGCTCGTTTTGTTCTTATTTTTACCTTCCATTTTTAATCTTTATCTCTCTTATGTCTGCTTTTCCTCGCTTGCGTCTGATTTTATCTCCTTTATTCTCTTTTGCGTTGCCCTTTTATCTTCCTTCCTCTATCTGATCATTGTAGTCACAGAATAAATGAATAAAGAATGATTGCAGTAGAAAACATATTTTTTTCCTCTTTCAGAATCTTTGAGCATGGTTTTATCCAAGAATGTTTAGTGCATGCACGTGTACACTTCCAGTATCCTGTAACAACTGCAGACAGTTTGACACTGGCTGAAAATGTATTTACACTGTGTTTCTGACTCTTGTCAAAAAGGGTTCAGTTTATTATTATCTGCACAAATCTCCACAATGACAAAGGTTTTTGTTGTGTTTTATTGCTTAATTAGGATTAAAAATTTCCAATATTCCGATGCATGTTATAAGACTCAGAAATGGAAGAGGTCTTCCTAGATGAGGCTGTTCATTCAAGAGTAATTCTTCACCAGACAGGCAACCAAGAACCCAGCGGTAAATATGAATAAATTCTGATGTCCCTTTGTGAAGACCTTAGAGAAGAGAAGCCATCAGTGCTGTACAACATCAATGAGACTTTTATGGCAAAACATGGCCATCCAGCCAGAGGGATACCATCTGTCACTGATGCACAGCCTGATGGGACTTTTCCAAAAGACACCTCAAAGACTCTGAGACCGTAAGAAGTAGCATCCTTCAATATTTAACTCTGTCCACAATTCCTAATGGCACATGTAGACGAAACCAAGCTCTGAGAGTTGCCACATACACGTCATCCAGTCAGTCAAAACACGGTGGTGACAACATCATGCTGTGAAGATGTTTTTCTTTAAAAACACAGAAAAACTTTAGTGAAAAGCTTTTCCAGGTTGTCAGGATAAGGGAAGTTTACATTTCAACAAGAAAATGGCCTGAAACATTCCACCAAGAACACAAAGGAACAGGGTGCTGGGTGGAGCAGGTGACCCATATGCCGCAAGGCTAATGCAGAATCCTGCGTTCAAATCTGCCTTGATTCCATTTATTGTATTTTTCTACCAGCTTTCCTGTTTTCTTTCTATTGTCCTTTTGAAATAAAGGCTAAAAAAATCAATCAATAAATCAAAGGGCTGGCTTTGGGACAACTCCTGCAGTCAGGACCTGAACCTGGATCATTCCTGCAGAGACCTGAAAAAGCTTGTACCAATTCTGGAGAATCATTCTCAAGAAGACTTGAGGACGCCATTGCTATCAAAAGTCACTTCAACTATAGGGTCTGAATACTACAAAGCAAATTTCAGTCTTTAATTAATTTTTAATAAACTGATGAAGTACTGCAAAATCTATTTTGGCTCTGAGTGTTGTACAGAGATTGCTAAAAAAAATGAACTGAATTTATTTAAAAAGGAGTTTGAAACATAAAACAAATTGTAAAAAACAAAAACTGAAAGACTTTAAAGAGATTCAGAACTCACTGCATATGTGTGCGTATGTACATCAGCTCGTGTTTCAGAGATGGATGTGAGCTTTGTGCTGCTGTGTGTGACGCTGGCAGTAGATGTGACACCAGCTTCTGCTGCAGCAAAGGTAAGAGTTTTACAGCATTGATTTTTTTTTGTATTTAACATATGGAGTCATACACAGTGTAATGTTCTGAACTATCACTTATTACTGTTACTTATTTTCCTATCTAGGCAAGCTTAACCATTATAAGCGTAACCACCATTACAGATTTGTGTTGATATAATGCTGAGAGCATGAGGACTGTCAACAGCTACTGTAGTAGTTTTAGTCGGGAGTCCGTGCATCTACACTACTTACACACCACCTAGTGCTCAGATGTATAAATGCAAGACATAAAAATTGCTCACAGTAAGCATGTCTCCCGCAGAGTTTATGATCCTCAATAATGTTTTCACATTTTCTGAATCCAGTATTTTTACTTTTTATCCTGTCTTCTAATTCTACTTTTAAAGTCATATGATCATTTTGCAGTCATAATAATTGTGTGCTTTTGATCTTTTTTAAAAAATATTTTCATTTATGCATCATTATATGCAGTTAAGTTATTTAACTAATGACATACAGTATCTGTGTACATGTATTTTAGCTGGGTATCATTGAGACCCTCATTCTGGCCACCTTCCAGCATCCCTGGCTCTGGAGTGTCTATGTCTTTGCTGTTGGACTCCCCGTCATTCTTTTCATAAGCTTCATGTGGCCTGACAAGGTACATTATACTTGAGAGTGTTTTGGCTCTCTGGACAAAAAGGACAGCTCCAAAAAACCCAAACCAAACTAAACAAAACACTATGTAATTGTGTGGTCTGTTTGCTTCCAGAGGTTTGGCCCCCCTGATCAACCATATTACTATAAGAAGAGTGATGATCCTCAACCAGATGATCCTGAGGTTTCACCGCCGAGAAAATTAAATGATCAAGGTCATTTTTTTTATTATTACATGAGCATAACAACAGGAATAGCGCCTTTCTACAGCATGGAATTTAAAATGTGTAATTAACAGATAAGTGAAAAAGTAACCAAACACTTAGTAAAGTGTTTAGAAAGATCTAGTTTTAGGTTTTATTCAAATTTAATGCAACAGCTCTTTACATTTCTGGCCATCATATCAACTGGGTGAAGATATTTGCAGATTTCTACTTGTTGCCACTTTTGTTGGAAACACACAGGAAACACACATACTTTTTACATCCTGTTGTAACTGCATTCACAGTAAAGTTGCTGTAAATTTTTCGTAATTCTATTTACAGTATAGTTAGTGTAAATTTACAGTAACATTGACATTTGCTGTCATCTAATTCCCAGTAAATTTACTGCAAATGAAATTACAGCAACTGTGAAGTGAACTTTACAGTAAAACCTAGCAACCTTTACGTTTGTGTACATGTTACATTTACTGTGATTTATTAACTGTATTTATATTCACAATATTTGTAGCATATTTCATTTATCACATTCTTATCGTGTTTTAATTTACTGTTGCAGCATTAGTAGCAATAGCTTCAAAATAAGTAACTACAGTTGAGCACTGTAAACTACATGTAACCCCTGTCCCTTCAAAAAAATCACAAATGGTCATGAACATCATTAAAACCTGATTATTAATTGTTAACGCACAAATTACAAGTACGTGTACACTGTGTCTCTAACTGAAGTTAACAAACTTTTTGTGTTTATGTGTGTGTGTGTGTGTGTCTAGGATCATCCTTAGAAGAGGAAACCCTGCAAACTCCCAAGAGCTTGCTGAGAAGAAAGACTAAGGACTGAGTGAATACAAACACTGCATCTACTTACTTAGTCAAACTAAAAATATTAACATAACCAGTGCAGTTAGGTTTGATCTTTCAAACTACAATAAATACATTTAAAGGTTCCCACTGTGCGTATTATAGTATTTAGGACATGTATTGGGTCCCTTGATTCCCAGTCATCTGTAGGATATGCTGGGACTCGCTTGATCCACGGAGGCCACAACCCACAACCAACTGGACATAAAAGATGGCATGTCAATGCCCTGGTTGAGGGGAATGCTACATTATTCCAATAATTAAGTATTTTGATGCTATTTTGTCTCATCATATCAAATCCGTTAGTCTTTTGTGCACAGTGCTGGTTCCACCATGAGGTACTGTATATCTGTTGTTTGAACTATTAACTTCAGTCATATAAAACTAATAAAAAACTCAATATAACACAAGAGGTTTAGTGTTCATCTTTTAAAGTTTAAAAAAGCCATTTTGCTATTTGTCTTAAAGGAGCAATTTGAAATAATTGTTTTCTTGCTAGAAATCAAATGAGAAGATTGAAATATATCTGTCCATAATAAATATGCTGTCGCCGCAGCCCTTAGCGTAGCAGAAACAAAGGTAACAGCTAACTTCTTTATTCAAAAGTTGCAGCATTTTCTAAACAACCCATTTAAGTTGGCCTATCATTACGTTTTACTTTTATTAAAGAGTAAAAAATGAGAATGCCTATGTGTCTCTGTAGATATACAGGTTTCTCACATGATCTCGTGATCGCATTGCTCGAGAGTTGTGTGTCTTATTGGATGTGATACAACTACTGGTCATGAGGGGAAAATGTGTATTCTTCAGCTGGTTGCTGAGTGGCTCTTGTCTGCACAAAGAGGGTGCCGCACTAAAAACGTCCTTATGATTGCCATGAGCCAAAAACAATATGTCAAAGGCTTTTGAAAAGCCAAATGACAGATATTACATCCTCCTACAGCATCACTGTCTAACGGCGTCATTGTTGTGGTTATTAAAACTGCTTTTATTTAAGCAAATTAAACAAAACTTGCCACTTCTTCCCTTTGAATAGTCTGAAATCAGTAAAAACCACTTTAAACAGTCGAGTCTCTTTGTAATGCTTTGAGATCAGATATCTTCTGCTTATCCTAATCCTTTTAGAGGTGACCTTCAGTGGCATTTAGCTGCTGGCAACATTTATTTAAAATAGCACAACACTTGCTGATAAACAAAATGACTACTTGAGTCTTTGATGACACTCACAAAGAATGCAGCACAGATAAGTGGGCACGCTTTGGGTTTGAAGCCTGTTATCAAACTCCCCTTCTCTTAAAGTTAAATTTTAAAAATCTGTTGTCTCATTTTATGGTGTTTTCCCGAAACCGTGGCTGGATTGCATTTTGGGAAGTGGACATCTGTTCTGGATATTCCCTGCATATTTTTTCACTGTAGAGAATCAGGTATTTGGTCATGTTCTTCTTCTTAGCCACACTTGTGGTTTTCCTCCAGATGTGGGGCGAAACACATAGCATGCTCGGGAGAAAAAAATCATAGTAAATAAAACCAAACTGGAAGGAGCTAAATACTTCTTTTCTCCTGACTTCTAGCTTTTAAGTGTTGTGATATTCAAACAAGAAGAGGATGAGAGGCTCTCTGTTGCTGCTGCTCACAGTGACGGCTTGTATGCAATCTCTGTGTGTAAGTACATGGATCTGACAATCTTCTATGGGAATAATTTACTAGGCAGAGTGATAATATTGCTTAATTTGAATTTAATTCTAAGCTATATTTACTTCATTTTGTCTGTGCTTACACCAGTGCAAATATCAAAATAAGTTATCTTACCTTATATATGAATAGATATGTATAATATAGTCTCTAAACATATTTTAACAAGTAATGAAACTGATTTAGCCACATGATTTAAATTTTTTTTTTTTCAAATTGCAGGACTATTTACAGTTGTCAGCAGTTTATTTTAAAATATATATATATATATATATATGAGGATTAATTGTAGTTTCTAAAACAGAAAGGGGCAAACTAGGTGAATAACACATAAAATGTCAGCTATTTAATTTTTTCTTTTTTTTTTAAACAAATATGCTTCTTTACTTTTCTGCTTGTGTGTTGCATTGATGCTGCTTGCTTATCTGCACCCTTCTAACTTACAGACATCCAGGTAGCTTAGTTTAACATTAAGGCTAGAAACAGGAAATCAGGCAGCCACTCTGTCACAAAGTAAAAAGCCAGCTAATGAACATGTTATATTTTTTCTGCCTATACTATTCCTCTAAAAGTAGCCCAGGAACCAGGAATTCTAGCAAATAACTGCTACTGGTCAAGCGAGTGCACCACACAAAAGCACCATGAAAAATGTCCTCACTTTGGTCACTGATATATATTATGTTAGGTTATGTTTAAAATGTGCTAATTAGTATCCTTCAGAAATTGTGTATGACAAACATTGTTGCCTATGGATCTGGAAACAAGGTAAAAACATTTTTTTTTAAATCTTGCATTTTACTGAAAGGTGATGCTTTTTATTTAAAATAAAGGTTTTAGTGATATGTTACAGTGTCTTAGTAATTTTTGCTATACACTGTGTTTCATTCCATGCATATGCTATGTCAGATGGAGGGAATGAAAATTAATGATGATTCTCACAATTGTAGTGGTACAATTATGTGTGTGTAGGCATTGGACAGTTGCCGTGAGGAGGTGGCTCGTCTGCAGGAGCAGGAGAAACTTCTGAAGGGCCAGCTTCAGAAACAAGAGCTCCTCCTACACAGATTACAGCTCCTGAACCACCCTCGCAACACCAACAAAGCCAGAGCCGTCCAGAGCCAGGACACCCAGTATGCAGGTCAGGACCACACTCTCAGAACTGGACTAAAAATCTCTTGCGTCAAATCGTCTGTTGCAGAAACACAAACCAGTTAATCTGTTACATACAAAGCGTGTTTTCGCATATTTTAATTTGTTGGTGTATGTGTCAGACTGCGCCCAGCTCTTCGGTGCTGGCTACAAATCCAGTGGCTTATACAGAATCAAATCCAGTGGCAGCCCGTCTCCAGTCCAAGTGTACTGTGATATGTGTGATGAAGGTGGTTGGACGGTCATACAGAGACGGCTCAACGGAGCACAGACGTTTAATAGGTGTGTCTGACATCTAACAAGAAGGGTAAAAAAAGAAATTATTTAAAAAAAAAAAAGTTTTATCTATCTATCTATCTATCTATCTATCTATCTATCTATCTATCTATCTATCTATCTATCTATCTATCTATCTATCTATCTATCTATCTATCAGGTCATGGGAAGAGTACAAGGATGGTTTTGGAGACATGAATGCAGAATTTTGGATAGGAAATGACAACCTGCATTACATCACTGAGCAAGGTCTGCATTAGTAATGTAATATATTTATCTTACTGTTGAAAAGGTGCAATAATTTATATTCATATATCATCAAGTAGAACATGCAAACCAGCAATTGGAAGAGCATTTTACTGCTCTTGTTCTGTACACAATGACATGTGGAAGTTTTTGGGAGTAGCTGAAGGTTTTTGACCCCACCATATTATCTTTTTAAATGAACAAAATAAAATAAAAAATGTCACCACAGTAGGTAGATTTCAAGGTTTCATTTCAGCAAATGCAGTTCTGCTTTTGTTCTCCACATGGAGAGCTCAAATGTGGTTGTTCAGTGAAACGTGGAATACAAGCAGACTTCAAACAGAAACCTGTAGGTTTTGAGTACAAAACGCTTTTGGCCATTGCTTACAGGTTCTGTCTGAGATGTGATATAATTTTAAAGAGATTCTGGATGCATAAAAACAAGTGGTACACAAAAGAAGCTATTGCTGTTACAGATCCTGTATAGATCTTGTGTTTGCAAGGGTCGACTTCTTAAATACCGTTTAAGTCATTTTGCATTTACAATATTGTTCTCCATTTTCAGGTCGCACGTTTTTTCGTCGTTAATAACTTAAGCTGCGTTTATGCTACAGAAACCGTTCTGGTATTTTTGAACACAGGACAATAAAAATACACCACTGTTTAGAGCCGGTCCTTGGGATTCTCACAGTTCAAAAATGATTTTGATAGGAGCTACACTGGTTGATTTACATGCATTTGTTCGACAGTAGAGAGAGCCTGTGTAGATGCATGCGGATTAGCATAAAAATACTTTACTTTGTTGGGTGTAGGGTGGTACTGACTTCGCTGTCGGCGTAGTGGATAAAACAGCGTGCAGAGAACCGTGGAGCCCGGGTTCGAATCCCGCTCAAGCCAGCATCTGTCATTAACTTTTCCACATTCTTTCGACATTTCAGCTCCCATCTTTCAGCTTGGCATTCACAGTTGCATTTTCTTCAGGAAATGCTTTTTCTAGTTATGTTTATTCTATTCCAGGGAATTATACTCTGAAGATCAGCTTGGAAGACTTTGATGGTAACCAGCGCTACGCTGAGTACAAGAACTTCAGAGTAGCTGATGAAAAGGTATTGATGCTATGTGGCCACTAAAATTATAGATAGTGGACTTCATAGTGATTTTTGGGGGGTAAATGTATTTGATTTTTAATGGGGAAAGAAACCCTAAATCTCATGCATGTCTTCTTCTTTCTGTGAGATTATAACATTCTCAACCCTTTATTTACCACGAGCCTGCCGGAAATCCACCATTCACAGACTTCTGGCAACAATTACCGTAATAACCCTACATTGGCTATGAAGTGCAATCTCTCAGCTTTCAGAAACCATTTGATTTTTTTTCGATATTTTGCATAATTATGGTAATTCAAAGCACGTTTGATCAGACATCTCAGCGATGATATGCTCGGCGTTAACCAGCTGTTCACGGCAAGTAAGGGCAGGTAACAGGTGCATCAGCAGTGATCGCTGCTGTTAAAGAGTTGCATCTAAGCTCTTCTTGTTAGATGCAGTCTGCATTTTGTTGCACTGTACTTGTGATATATGCAATGACAATAAATTTAATCTAATCTAATCTAATTTAATCTCATCAGGGATAGAACAGAAATATGAAGCTACAATCAATAGTGTAAAATAAAAGGGTTTATGGATGTATAGATAGTTACTTGAGAGTTAGAAAATAATTCTGGGCTAGACCAGCTCTTAATCCTTGGATATTTGAGTGTGCATGGGAGTTTTCCTACCCAGTTTACATGTTGTTTCTAGGTATAGCCAAGCAGTGGAAGGCTTCCGCCATAGTGCCCTCAGAGTCTCACCTCTGCTTTTTGAGGATGCTCTAGTCCTGTTGGCTTTATTGGGTGGTGGCCTCCAGCTCGCAATGGAAACTGAGTGTGAAAAGGCAGGTTTGAGAATTAGCACTCCCAATCTGAGGCCATCATCCTTGAATAAGCCCCTCTGCATAAGGAGAAGAAAATGGATGGCTGAAGGGACTCTCCACTGAGTTCTGCGTCTTCCCCTAGGCCTCTTCCCAGTTCGGTGTACCTAAAAAATCCTCCAAAGGGCGGTGCAAAGGATGCCTAAACCACCTCAGCTGACTCATTGTGACACAGAGGAGCAGCAATTCAGCTACTTGTACTTTAGCTTTTATTTTCAAGCTTATACAAGTTGACCATCCCTTATTATATCCCTCTACAGGATCACTACCGCCTTAGCTTTGGAGCCTATGTAGGTACAGCTGGAGATGCTTTGTCTGGAAGCTATCGAGCTGGGGTATCAGAATGGGCCAGTCATCAAGGCATTAAATTCAGCACCTACGACCAGGACAACGATAACTACAATGGAAACTGTGCTAAGGAAGACAAAGGAGGCTGGTGGTTTAACAAGTAAGGGTCAGCTTATCTATCAAAAAATGTGCATAGATGGAAAAATATGTATCAGTCATCCATTATAGGACAAAAACAAGTGAAAGATACTTGTTTTTTCACTCTTCTTAGGTGTCACTCAGCCCATCTCAATGGCAAGTACTATCCCAATGGGCACTACAGCTCTGTAACTGATGATGGTGTAATTTGGTACACTTGGAGAGGATGGTGGTACTCGCTGAAGACCAGCATCATGAAGCTGAGACCCATCGATTTCAAAATTGATCCTGTTGATGATCTCAATGTGATTCATCGCAGTCCCTATTCACAGGCAGAAGAAGATCTTGAATTGGCAGTGGACATAAACTAATTGGCAAATTGTACTTTTATAGTAATACTTCAGGTAAAATCATATTTCAAGTTTAAAAAAGAAACATATGCTATAACCTCTATGCTCTGACCAACTTCACTAAGTGACTCCCCATAACAAACATGCTTCCTGTGTTATCTTAATGGTAAATAGTAGGAGTAGTAATAATTAATTATTTAACTGTAATTCATTTTTTCCCTTTTTACCAATACCAGGAAAATAAAAACAATCAATCCTTCTGTAGCTTATGAAGTAGATGCTTATGAAATGCCTGTTTTAGAGCATCATATTGCAAAATGAAGTAGAATGCACGCATAGCTGTCTGTTTTGCTGGAGAAAATGGAACTCTGATGTCAGTGTGTGTGTCAGACACAGGCACAAACATCGGACTGAAAGTGGTGAAAGGAGCTATTAGCATGTCACTGAAAATAGCAGTAACTGAAGTTTTTTTAAACCAGTGGTATATTATAAAAACAGCAAGTCCCAGAGACAGCGAAGACAGACAAGATAACACTGAACTATCATTGAAAGCAATGACTTGCATTTCTTTGGCACACAATGATAGAAACAGAGGTATAAAAATACAAAATATGGATTGTCTCCCATTTACAGGCTGTGGACATACTGTCATCTCTATATTACTCTTGTTTGGATTATAACCATAATACAAAAAATAAAACCTGCAAATACACCTTGTCCATGGAGTTATTTCATAATGTAGGAACCACATTGTTAAAGTATTGCTGCATTTGTGTGTCTATTCTTTAAGTAAAGATGTTAAATATCAAATTTCTTGTTAACAGTTTTATTTCAATTGTGGCATTTTCTGAGCACATTTAAGAACTCCAGATGCAAAATCATGGTCAAAATATATCACAGCTATAATTTAACCATATCCACAATCTTTTACACTCTTTATCCAGTACAATTCACAACGATCACTATTTCTAAAACATCATATAGATAGCTATTTGCAAAAAAGTAGAGAAAACCTCACTTAATCCTTGTTCAGATGGTTGTTTTCATATTATAAAGAGTGGATGTGTATATCCATATATGTCAGTGTTTATGTCAGTGAATGCCACCTACCAAACGCCATGCTTATGTGCAGTCTGAAGAATGGTACTGACAAGTTTTTGGACTTCTTAGTTGTTAAATAGATAACAAATATTTGCTGTGGTATTGAAGTACATCCCAAGATGACAAAAATGTAAACATGGATAAAAGAAACCCAACCCAGTTTAATTGATAGATTAAGAAGCCATTAAATGAAAACGTTTCATTTTATCTAGATCACTGGATTTTTCAAAGGAGGACTCTTTCTTTATCATATGAAGCCTTTTGGAAATAATAATGTCCTACACTACAAATATATGCCAATCATTACAAGATTTGCATTTATGACAAAATACCAGACTGTGATTATCATTTTAGAAAGTAGGGATAAGGACAACAGGAAGTAGGAGTGCAAAAAATGTGAGAAATTCAACTTATCATTCCTGTAATTACACAATGACGCCTTTGTTTAAGCCAGTACCTGTAAAATAGATAAATCCACAGAGAAACTATCGCCTTCTATCTGGTGGTGTGCTCAATTAGTGTAACTAACCTGCCCCTTGGGCGGCGTTTTCCCTGTTATAGCTAGGTTCATGCGACAGCCCCGTCCACTCACACTGTCTATAGAACTAAAACAGGCGCACCGTCAGTGTTTAGCCAGCGCTGATTGGCTGACACCCTTTCACGCTCAGTCAGATCGTCAGTCAGCTGGAGCACAAGTAAAACAACACAATACTTGTTTTTATCTTTCAGAGGCTTTTGGACCGGAGACATTTTTTTTTCTATCGCTCCGTTTATGGTACTTTTACTCCACAATTTAACGGCCTCTGGACCGTTCTTTGACAGAGAGAAAAGCGGGAATGTAGCGCTGTTATCGTGCACCCCGTGTTTTTTAACGATAGGTGAGTAAGCTAACATTAGCTGATGCTGAATTGATTAATTAGCAAGCGAGCTAGTTAGCTCTATGTTGCGCTTGGCTTGGTAGCTAGACCACACAGAAGTTCGAGATTGTTTGACTCTTCGTTGTATTTTATGCTTTTTCCCCGCTTTAAAGCAGTAAAAGCTAACTTGTGCTGGCTTTCTAGCGTGGCATCCTGCTAGCTTAGTTGGTTAATAACAGGTTCTAAGCTACCCTTGCATCTAAGTGTGTCCAAGGTGATGGTGGTTGTTTCTTCATCCATCCCTTCACCCTAGGGTCTCTCTCTCTCTCGCTCGCTCTCTGATAGCTCCTGACGCCTATTCCCAGGACAAGCCTGGTGGTCTGTTTTGTTGTCTGGAGCACCGCGTTGTGGCTGAGTAAACTCGCGGGATTCTGTGCTTCTTACTGCCGGGCGGGCCGACGCTTGGAGCGAGGGGAACATAGCGGCGCGTGTCTGGTGAGGAGATGTCAGAGCGGGGATGCCTCTTATTGGAGACAGTGTTGTAGGCGAGGGTATACACGAGTGTACGCAGTATACCTCCCGCTGGGACTTGACTAGCAGACCAGCGGACGGACGTTTCAGCATAACTAGCAGTGACACATATATGGATGGTGGGGTCGCAGTATGCCCACCCCCTCGACTACCACTACATCACCTGCTGGAGGGAGTAGCAGTACCGGGGGAGAAGAAGAGAGGCTCATGCCCGCTGCTTCTGCCTCCTCCGTCGGCTCCTCTTTTCGGTTCGTCCCAGCCTTCTGCCTGGGCGTGGTGGCGGCAGTAGTGTTTCAGCTGGCCTGGGGAGGCCTGTCGCTCACCTCTTTCTTCTTGAAGCTTTTCATCTATGTGTCATTCGCCCTCCTGTGTTTCCTGGCTGGAAGCTTTGCCCTGCTCGTCAGGAAGAGTCCTGTCAAAGTCAGCTGCTTTAACCGGAGCAGAAGGCAGCCAGCTGAATGGCTGGAGTTCTTCAGCAAGCTCATGGTAAGAGACTTTTTATTCAAACTCATTACTAACATGCAGCGCACCTTTAGGAATACACAAACTCTATCAGATCTGTGTGATATCACATCAGGATTACACTTTGTGTCATCAACTGACACCCAACACTGATGACAGACCAAATCTGTTGAACATGTGATGTTTTTAATTTTTGCCTCCTCCTCAATCATTTCACCCACCCCCCCCCTTCCCCACTTTCTTTCTTTTCAACC